>OVBE01006472.1:0-19841 GCA_900406425.1 Iberis pinnata | reverse complement strand
GAGCTTCAATTTGATATATAGATTACCATTTGTTATGAACTTTAAGAAAATCATAAATTTGAAGAGAAGATGAAATAAGAAGGCGATGGAGAAGATGAAGGGGAGAAAAAAAAAATCAAATTTTTCTTGTATTTTCTTTTAATTTTATTTATTTTTAATTAAATGAGAGGGTAAAATCGTCCACTCATTAATTCATTAATGAATTGAGTTATGGTAGATCATTTTGTCAATTGAAGATTATTTTTTTTGTCCATTGGGACAGAACAGATTTTGACCCTCTTAGTGGAGATTAGGGTTTCTTAACCAGTTTAATTTGTGTTTCTTTAAGTCATATATGAGTTGGTTTTGTAAACCAGGTCGGTTTGTTTATGTGATTTTCGGTTTGATAGGTTGTTGGATTGGGTCTTATTTGGAATGTATTGGGTTATTCTGAATAAAGTATATATTTTAAATTAAAAAAATCTTACAAAAAAAGAAAAAATTACTTAAGATATCATAAAGTACACCTTTAATTACTACATATATCATAATGTCTTAACCTTTCAGATGATACTATATCCAGCAAAGAGAATTACCAAATTACCCATACATAACCACTCAATTTCTTTTTTTTTTTATATTAATTTTTTAAAAATTCAGACTGTAACGGTTGTCTAATCAACCACACTTCCCAAATTTCTACATCTCTCTACTCCATTACGCTTTCCCAACTCATCTCTTCCATCTCTCCTATTTCTTCTTCGCTTTTCTTATCTTTCCTTCACCATTTCCCCTTTTATTGTTTATCTTCTCCAAATTTTTGACATTTACCATAAAATGTCTGCTTCAACGAGTGTTAGGAAATCTCAGAGAAAACACAACAGAGACGCGCCTGCATCGGCAGACAAAAATCAACACGCGGTCCACAAGAAAGGACCATACGATTTCGTCTTCGACCCTAGAAAACTCCCACAAAGGCTTTATGTGACAGATCGGTATCCTCCTAGCGGTCGGATAAATTCCTACTCCAAGCCGGAATATCTTCTAGATTTGGTAGAAGCTCTAAATGATACACCCGACCTTGACTATCTTAAAGCTTCATGCTTCTGACCTTTATTTGAGATTGAAGTACAAAAGTCAAGTCTTTTGGGCAAACTTGTCCACCAGATGCTGTGTAGATCTCTAATTACGGTGAAGAGACACGAGATGTGGTTCATCTTTGGTGGACAACCTTTTAGGTTCTCACTTCGGGAATTTGGGATTGTAACTGGTCTACCATGCGGAGAGTATCCAGACCCTCATGAAATCAGCAGGATGCAAAACCCGGTTGATCCTAGGGAACAGTATTGGAATGTGTTGTTTTCAGGATATGAGGTGGTCATCACCATTAAAGAGATAGTGGACATGCTCAAGGCTGACAGTCTTGTGCCACAAAGGGATCGTATGGCGTCTTGGCGTCAGAGAAGGTTACCGTTAATTGTCATTGTTGAAGGAGTTCTCATCTGAGCAAACAGCCTGTGAAGGCTTCGTCTCCTATTGTTGAGATGGTAAAGGACTTGGAGGCATTTGAGTCTTATCCTTGGGGTCGGGAGTCATTCAGGTTGGCTATAAGGATGGTTAAGTTGGGCGAGAGGTGCAAAAATGTTAAACTACTACTAGAGAAGTTCAATCAATCTCACACAACAGATTAATATGGTATACGCCCCCAATGAACTGGTGGCAAGGAGCACTGGGTTGCACTACTAATTGACCTGAACCAAGGTAAGATCGAAATCATTGATTCGTTTCTGCGCGAGTACACATATAAGCAGGTGGACGACATGATGAAGCCCGTGGACGAGATTCTTGCTGTGGTCATTAAGTAGTTGGTTAACGAAGTGGCGTCCGAGTCCGCTGTTCCGGTTTCCTTCAACCACAGTAGGCTACCACATGTTTTCCAAAATGAATGTGCCAGAGATTGTGGCCCACTAGCAGTTAAATTCATGGAACTTAATGCACAGCAGGTTGATTTTTCTTCGATTACAAATGATATGGTTGATAACATGCACATTCGTTATGCCATAGACCTGTATGAGGAATACATTCAGCCTCTCATCTAGCTGTTCATGTGTTCATGAATATGCTTCCATGTTTAGACTGTCAAATATTTTTCTGTAACTTTTAAGAACAATGTCTCTATGTCCTAGACTAAACTATGTTTTAAGTTTCTAATGTTTAATATATGAAGTTGACATCTAATTTAATGAAATCCTCCATTACACCATAGACGATTTACAATATCGCACAAGATGTTTCAGCGGACATTACATACCCAAATTCAATTATTCACAAAGATTTTTTAATAAATTTTCTTTATGTTTAAACGCACAGTACAAGTACAAATGTTAATTTAGGAAAAGGAACCTAATGAGAGTTCATGTTTGACAATAGTACACAATAAACAATATTTTATAATACGTAATTTAGTTGTGGACGTATTTACCGGGTACAATTTCAGTGACAAAGAGAATGACCAATTTACCATATCCTAAACATTAAGGGACATAAGTCTAAAGTTGTCTAGTTTGCCTACAAGACAAGGTAAGGGACAAAAGCACAAAGTTGTCTAGATTTTTCACAAGACATTTTGAGTGACAGAAGCCTAAAGTGTCTAGTTTGTCTACAAAAAAATTTCAGGGACAAAAGCACAAAGTTGTCCAGTTTGTTTACAAGACATTTTGAGGGACAAAAGCCTGAAGTGTATAGTTTGTTTACAAGTCGATTTGAGGGACATAAGCCCAAAGTTGTCTAGTTTGTCTACAAGACATTTTGAGTGGAAAAAGCCTAAAGTTGTCTATTTTGACTAGAAGAAAATTTAAGGGACAAAAGCCCAATGTTGTCTAGTTTGTCTACAAGAAATTTTGAGTGACAAAAGCCTAAAGTTGTCTACCAGAAAATCAATTTGTTATGGTAAGGAATGGACGAAAGCCCAACGTTTTCTACCAGACAATTCTAACCTCTAGTGACCACTGAAAACATTTGACCAGCGCAACAGTAAAATAATTCAAAATGTTCAAAACCATTATTCCCCTTACACTGCAAGGGACAAAAGTTTAAATTTGTTTGCAAGGAAATTTAAGGGACAAAAACCTAAAGTTGTCTAATTTGTCTACCAGAAAATTTAAGGGACAAAAGCCTTAAGTTGTCTAGTTTGTCTATCAAACAATTTAAGGGACAAAATCCCAAAGTTGTCTACCAGTCAATTATAACCTTCAGTGACCATAATATACAAGGTAATCATTTTTTTCATATCATTTGTGGCCTGTAAAAACTTTTTTGGTTTAAAAATCATTTTGTCATCAAGTCATAGGCGCAATATAATCTTCAAGCATAATTATATGGACAACTTTTATCCGCTGTTCAGTAAAAAAATTTTAGCAGCACAACAATTAAATAATTCAAAATGTTCATAACCATAATTTTCCTTACACATATGTATTGCCTTTAAACATCCACTTCAAGGGACAAAAGTTTAAATTTTTCTACAAGATAATTTAAAGGACAAAAGCCTGATTTTGTCTACTAGACATTTCTAACCTCCCTTAAGGTTGTTAAACTCCACAAAAACCAACACATCCATATATGGACAGTTCCAAAACATACTGTTAAAAAACACAAAAACTACCAACCCGCGTTTACGTATTTTTCTAGATTGGATTCTTGCAACTTGCCCGATTATGCCCATGCTTCTTACATCTTGTGCACTTCCTCTTCACCCACTGAAATGTTTCAAAACATTAGTAACATGTTTTTTAATAATCTTAATCCAGCCAAAACACATCCAAACATACCGGGTTGTCGCCTCTAGAAGGAATTCTTGTTGTTCTTGGTCTTCGCAATGCTCTTCTCGTCCACGGTGGGTTGATGTCCTCCATCCAATTGCACATCCATGTCCTGCTCTCGGGCAGGTCGTAGTGTTTTCTTTTTCCAGAGCTTCTCCCAAGTTTTAACTAAATAACAATCCCCAACAAGAGAGTAGATGTCCACTTTTTGGATGCCAACACATGCTAGAGCATGACAGCATGACACAAACAAGACATCAAAGACTCTACAAGTGCAAGTTTTGTGCTGTAAATCAACCGTGAAAACGTAACCATTACTATCATTAACTTGATAAATCCAATTGGTTTCTGCAATGACAGCACAATCAGAAGCGTCTTTCATATGATCTATAAGGATGTCTTTCATATGATCTATAAGGATGTCTTCAATTTCTGGTGTACACCTCGTGGACGTATTCATTGACTTCGATCTCCTGGTGCAGAACCACTTCATCAACATGGTTCTCATGGATTCAACCATTGTTTCAATAGGTAACTCTAAGGCTTGCTGTAGAACATCATTCAAGGACTCTGATATGTTGCTACTCATCAAGTTATAACGCATACCCACGAAATATGCTAGTGTCCAATGTGGTCATCCAATGTCCAGCAAATACTGCGCACAATTTTTGTTACGAAGCTGGATCTCCTCAAACCAGTACCTAAATTCTCCCATGGTGTATGTCCTGGCTGCGTTCGAGACCATATTTGCAAGCCCGTCACATATAAACCGATGTTTAATGTTCCTACACAAGTGAACAACACATGCCCCTTGTTTTGCTCTTGGATACACGCTTCTCAACCCATTATATATAGAGGGATGCCTATCGGATATGAAGACAAGATCCTCATTGTCTTGAATGAATAGCGATAATTTTGTAAAAAAAACCATGTCCACCCCGCGGTATTCTCACTATCAATCACTCCGAAAGCTAACGGAAATATTTGGTAATTGCCATCTTGTCCTCTAGCTGCCACCAAACAGCTTTAATATTTCCCTTTTGTCTGTGTTCCATCAATCACAACCACCTTTCGTAGATACTTAAAATCTGTTATTGAAGCCCCTAGAGAAAAAAATAGGTACTTGAACAATGAATTCCCACTAGATGCTTTAACAGTCTTTAACGAGGTTATTGTCCCTGGATTTGTTGTCTTCAAAAGATGTAAATACGTGGACAAAAATTGTTAATTGTCTTCATCATTCCCTCTTGCTTTCGTTATTGCAATCTCTTTAGTTTTTCAAGCCTTCATGTATGAGGTAGTGACATTTAGCTTAGATAATACCAATCTTGGTACGTCACATGCTCTAGGTCCCTTATGTCCATGAACATATTTGGACTTGAGTAACTCATCTAGTATTTCTGCCGTTGCTTTCTTACTGTATTGAGAGCGTGATTCAACAACATATGTGTGCTTCAGATTTGCACTTCTTATTTCCATGTTCTCGGAAGCTAGGTGTTTTGTTACATATATCCTCCAATCACAGTTCTTGTCCATGCAGCCAACAATCACTTTTTTCTTTTCCGAGCTCTTGACTTTAAAGTTGAACAACCTTTTCAACAAATAAACAGAGATTGAGTTATGCAATTTCTCTTATTCTTGAACACCAAGCCAACATAAAGTGCATCGTCCCCCCTCTTCAGGTTCATATTTTCTTTGTCACTTCTTACCACCCCGATGTTGTCCTTAAACGGTTCCGGGTTGATGACAAAATTTTCAATGGACATAAAAGCTGGTGTGACCTGAGTTGGTGTATCATAATAATCCCCAACATCTTTTCCACCCACATCGCCAGGGTCATAATGTCCACGCGTATAATGTCCACTTGATATGTTATCGCGTTGTTGTTCACTTGCATCCTCTCCACTCGAGTTCAGACCACGCGCCCCATTGTAGACAACTAAACCCTGTCCACCGCGCTCTAAGTTTTCAGTTTCCTCATCACCACACGCAAAATCTTGTTCATGTCCATCAAATAGCAAGCACCTTTTAACAGATGTTTCTCCCTTACGCATCGCATTATGGCTTATGTCTAAGATTTCACGACTTACACACTGCAACAGTTCATCGACATCCCTTATACATTCTTCTTCATTTTCCTGGATATCTTGTCCATCATGTTCGTGCATATATTGTCCACCACTGTTATCATTTCCTTCTGATACCACATGTCCACGAAGAACCTGTCCATCAGTTTGTGCACCATTTATTTCAACCTCAGCTCTTTTCTCTCTTGCTACTGACTCAACAGTCTATAGCAGGTCAACATGTCCACCAGGTATACAATTTTCTCCTTCATACATTTCTCCCCCCGCGTACGGATCCCACTGGGTGAGGTACTCGACTGCAATCAATTTTTTCATCATATTGTATTCATAGGTGGGGGACCAATCATCGCCCACATTGTCCACCGAAGATCCATCCTGTGTTTCTTCTTCTACACATTCACTGCTCACCCAATTAGCAGCTACTTTTGTTTTCTTTTTGCTTGGTCCACCCAATTCCAACACCTTTTCTTTTTGTCTACTTGATAGATGTTTGGCTTCAATACGACTCACATGTATTAGGAAGTCACGGTCTTCAAACAAACTGTCACCTTCAACATTACATGCACCCACCCGCTTGGTCATGAGTTCCCATGGACAAATATAAATTTAGTCCACTATCACCTTGTCTTGTCCTCTTCAACATATCCAAGCTTTTGTCCGATTTGACACTGATGGGTGGCATCTTCGCCCGTGTGAATACGTATCTGAGCTTTCTGTCCAGAAACTTAAGCTTCGTTTTTCTCCATTTGATTTCGTTCCATGCACTATCCACCTTTTTCTTAAAACTCGTGAAGTTGTCTACGGGACTCAAACTCACACTTTTTAAATAGATGTCGCTCGACACACAGAAGTGCCACCTCCCAGTATCCAAGCATTCACATTCTCCCACAATGACTGTATCTGCAAAGTCCAACGTAACATGTCAGTAGTGTTATTGTAAAACGTCATTATCGTCCATCAATGCAACTTGACGAGTTGTCTACGACCACATGAAGATCGTATTTATTGTACTCCCACCGAATCAGACAAAATTTTTTAAATGAATGAAGTGTTAATGCTCTTGACCTTCGAAGAACACCTTGCAGAATTTGTGTTGTCTACAAAGATGCACATATATCATTGATCATTTAATTTTGTGTTGAGCATCCTATTAACCGATGGTTAATGTCATTAATGTTATTAATTACTCTGCCACAGTGGTCACATCTGGTCTTCAGCAGTATGCGACCATTTTCTCCCGCCAAAATTCTTGGCCTCCACCAATGGCACGCTTGTAAATTCGTTGAAAGGCACGATCGTAACTTATTGTCTACAAATATACCATCTTTTTATGGTATTGTCAGAAACTTTTTTGCTTTATGGTACATTTGGTAAGCTTGTTGCGCCAATATGGCATTTCCGAAAAATTTTCCTACAAAAATGATAAAATAGTTTGATGCAATTAACACTTCAATAATTCAAAACTTTATACTGTTTTTTTGACTAACTTGAGGGGAATAAAATTAAAATATTAAAATGATAGAAATACATATGATTATATTCTTCATGAGTATAGAAAAATATTGTTCTATCATTCTAAAATTTTAATGTTATCTGAACCTATGGAGGTGCACGTGCACCATGTGTTTTTTTTAAAAAATTTATTTAATAGTTTAGCTAAATTTAAAAATGCAAGCTTATATTTTGAAAATTTACACATTGGTGCACCCTATTAAAAATTACTTTAGATTCTCCATTGAATATACACAAAACATTAATCTTATCAAAAATTTTCATTACAAAATTTTCAACTGAACATTTGATTATGTTTATAAAAGTATATACCAACACGCACGTAACACGTGATAACACGTAGCACAAAAAGAAAAACCTATTTGTCTTCGGATACGTATACAAATCTATATATGTAGATGTAAAAAGTTAATTTTGCGGTGAGAATAACTAGCTCAAAGTTATTGAGATACGGTATTTGGAATGCACAATAACCTCTAACTATACGTAATATTAAAGTATATATAAATTTTGATGCTGAGATTTTTTACAGATCTTGATAACTAATTAGTAATTAGAATCTACAAGTTGTAATTAGAATTTTGAACAATTTCAACATTGGAAAGATAATCTAAAAGAATAGTGAAATGGTCAGTCAGTCTCGGCGAAGATTGAGAAATATAAAAAGAAGTGTGAAGCACTAAAAAATTCTTGGAGACATAATGAAGTATGCCATAAATGTTTTAAGTCTTAGACAAGATACAATGTGAGGTCAAATAATTTTATTCAACCATTGAATCTCTATAATGCATTAGTTGAATAAAAAAAAAGATGAGACGGCACTAAATGGTTGAATTCTTTCTTTCAACCAAGTTGAATGGAAAAAATTGGATCCCATGATGACCGTGTCATCATGAGATTGGTTGCGGAAAATTCAATATTAATGGTATATAGATAATGTTAGGTGTTGAATTTCTATTGGTTCCTGAGATTCTAGATATTCTTTTTTCATCCAAATTATTTGTGCTCAATTATTGTATAATAAATTATTTTTTATATTTATAAATTTTATATCAAAATCCATAATATTTTTTCCTCTATAAATAGAAACTTGTTTCATTTGATTTGGACACAGGAAAAATCATTAGTGGATCCCAATAATAATCCTTTTAATACCCAATACGGAAATAAATTTGCAATACAAAAAATGAATCTGCAATACAATAAATAAATTTGCAATACAAAAATAAATATGCCGTATTGCATCTAAGTTTTTTTAGTTTTAGTATTTTTAAAAAACAAAAATTTTTGGAATTTTTTTATTTTGATTGGTATTCAATTATAATTTATTATTATTATTTAATCATAAAATTATAAAGGTACAAAATATAAAATAAAAGTGGTGGAGTAAAGTGTTTAATTTTATTAAACTAGTGCATTGTAAGGTATGATTGTTGAATGAAAATTAAATTAATAGGTGGAAGAAAGAGATGATGATGTGGAAGGTTAAAAGTGAATAAAGAAGAGTTGAATATGTTTTTGCATTGTTCATAACCTTATACAAATTTTTGCTAACTACAGTAGATTGTTGAAGTTTACCGCAAATTTTTGAAGTACGTCAGGTTAGGTGTCAGGTTAGGCACAAAGCCTCAGACTATTTATATGGATTGCAAATTTTAAATTTTCTAATATTTTTATTTGAAAAAGTAAGACAAAAAAGTTAGTTTTAGAAGTTATGTATATCCCATATTACTTTATATAATAGGAAAATATTTTGAGTTATTTTCATAATTTTCTAATAAATTTAGCTATGCTTCTAAATCTTTTATTATGATGTATAGTTACTTAGTTTGTTATTAGATGAGATAACAACTATATAAACTCTCACTTGTACAATTTGACTAACTAATGAGAAATACAACTTTACTTTCTTTCTTCTTTATTCATGATTTACAATATGGTATCAGAGCTTAACAAAAATTCAAGATCATGAACTCATCTCTCTCCGATTCAATCTTTCTCTCATTCTCATATCTTCTTTATCAATTTTTCAACGCCATCGTGTTCTTCATCTTCCTTCTACTATCATTCTTCATCTGATTCAACTCATAATCAGAAGAGTTAGGGTTCTTTACTCTTTATTCAGCTCAAATGTTGTCTTCAACCTTAGATTCAACTCCGAATAGTACCGATTACTACCACAATCCTTATTACCTCCATAACAATGATCATCTAAGCCTTCAATTAGTTTATGATCGTCTTGAAACCGACGCTGATTTTCAAGTTTGGGGTCGTTCCATAACAATGGCGCTAAATCTTCGCAATAAACTTGGATTTGTCAATGGCAAGATACCTAAACCACTAGATGATGATCCAAACTTTGGATCTTGGTCAAGATGAAACGATATGGTTGCAACTTGGTTAATCAGTCCAGTCAACAAGAAAATTGGGCAAAGCTTGCTGTTCATCAATACTGCCGAAGGAATTTGGAAAAATCTTTTAACCAGATTCAAGCAAAGTGATGCACCTCGCATTTACGAAATTGAACAACAAATCAACTCAATCTAGCAAGATTCGCTTGATATTAGCTCATATTACACTGCCTTAATCTCTCTCTAGGAAGAATACAAAAATTATGTAGAATTGCTGTACTTGTGGTCAATGTACCTGCGGTATTGCAGCTAAATGGAAAATTTTACAAGAACATACTAAGGTTACAAAGTTCCTTATGGGACTCAATGGTGGATATGATCAAACACGAAGACACATATTGATGTCAAAACCTTTACTAAAGATAGAAGAAGCTTATAACATTTTCTCTTAAGATGAATGTCAGAAACAGATTAAACCATCAATCAAAAATGAGTCTGTAGTGTTCTATACCAATGGATAAGTTCCCCAATCATATAAGATTTATACTCAACCTTAGGAATCTTATGATCAAAATTTTTGTTCCAGCTTATGGTAACTTCAAGCCTCGTCAAAGGCCTCTTTGTACTCACTGTGGTCTTCTAGGTCACACAGTAAACAAGTGCTATCAGATTTATGGATATCACATTCCTACTCAACAGAATTTACAGCCTCGTAATCTAGTCATTACTCCATTTAGAGGTCTTGCAACAACAGGAAATAGACAGAATTCACAGCATGTTTCACAACAACAATACAATAATCAATCACAGAGACCACCTGCACATAAGACCATAATATAATACCAGAGACCAAAGTGTTGCACATATCACAATAGATCAAAACATGGAGTATATACTAGATCAAATACAATCTCAAGAACAACAGTATTCAGAAGATTCTCATATGATCAATCAGCTCAGCACTCAAGTTACATCAACAGATCTGTCAGGTTCAAATTCTTCCTCAATCACCAAGACTGGTTTCATGGCATCTTAATCTACAGCTGGTACGTTTCCTTTTCCATCTTCTAGCCTAAAGTACCAGAACAATTTCCTTACTTTCCAAAATCATTGTCTATCATCTCTTGTGTCATCATTATCCATTGGTGCTTGGATTATTGATAGTGGTGCTATTAATCACGTTTGCTCAGAATTATTACTCTTTATAAATACAAGATCGGTTCATAACACCACTGTCTCTTTACCTAATGGTGCTAGGGAAAACATCACACACATAGGCACCGTTCATTTAACTGCTCACTTAGTCTTACATGATGTATTGTTTGTTCTTTCCTTTAGTTTTCATCTCATCAGTGTTAGTACACTCCTTACTGATAGCAATGCATCTACTCATTTTTATCTTGATTTTTGCCTAATTCAGGACCTTACTCAAGCCTGGACGATTGGTAGAGGAAAAAAATTTCAAAAGCTTTACATTCTTGATCTTTCAAACTCAAAGACACAGATTTTTCAAAAAGATTTTAGTGCATCAGTACTGTTGATGGAGACCTATGGCACTGCCGTTTAGGACATCCTTCCATTGCAAAACTCACCACTTTATCATCTGCTTTATCTTTACCTAAGTCATTCATTTCAAAAGATCATCTTTGCTCTATATGTCCATTAGCTAAACAACTTCGTGTGTCTTTTGTTTCTCATAATAACATGTATAAAGAACCATTTGATCTTATTCATTTAGACTTTTGGGGTCCCTTTTCACATGAATCAATATAAGATTTTTGTTATTTTTTGACTATTGTTGATGATTGCTCGCATGTTACATGGACTTACATGTTAAAACATAAGAGTGAAGTAAAACCAAATTTTCCATCTTTTGTCACTTATATCTTCACTCAATATCAAAAACATGTTAAATCAATTTGTTCCGATAATGCTCCAGAATTGGCTTTCACTGATTTTTTGAAACAAAAAAGGAAATTTTCATTATTTTTCTTGTGTTGATAGACCTCAACAAAATTATGTGGTAGAACGAAAACATCAGCATCTTCTTAACGTTGCTAGATCACTTTTTTTTAGTCAAATGTTCCATTACTTTACTGGTCATACTGTATTTATACTGTTGCATTTCTTATAAACCGTTTACCATCACTTTTTCTTAATGATAAGTCCCGTTTGAGGTTCTCACTAACAAACAACCATATTATGGTTTCATTCGTAACTTTGGTTGTCTCTGTTATGTGTCTACCTATCCAAAAACAAGAACCAAATTTTCTCCTAGGGTTAGAGCTTCTGTTTTCCTAGGGTATATTGTTTGTTACAAAGGCTATAAGGTTTTGGATTTGGAAACAAATTTGATTTCTATTTCACGTGATGTCATTTTTCATGAAAAGATTTTTCCATTTAAAGATACCAATGTTCTTTCTAATTCTACATTCTTTCATTCATCCGTGCTGCCTGTTTCTGTTCCATATGATTCTGCTTGTCATATACCACCTGCATCTATTCCATCAGCATCACACACTACATTATCTGATCATTCTTCTCATAATACACACTCACATCACACGATTCCTACTGTCATACGAAGCACCACAAAAATTACACATGAGACAAACTTAACACTTGATCTTGTATCACATCTAAATATAAGATCTAAGTGTACTACTAAACAACCATTTTATTTAGCTGAGTACCAGTGTTACTTTACAAACACACTTGTTATTCCATCACCCACACACACCACTCCATATCCTATTAACTCTATTGTCACCTATGACCATATTTCCCCACACTACAAAAAACATATCCTTTCTATAATCGCTGAAACAGAACTAAAATTCTTTAAAGATGCTATGCAATTGGAGAAGTGGGTTGAGGCAATAAATTTGGAACTGTCAACATTTAATAACATAAACACTTGGGATGTTGTGACTTTGCCATAAGGAAAACATGTTGTTGGCAACAAATGGGTATAAAAAATTAAACACAAGCATATGGTACAACGGAACCATACAAGGCCATAGTAGTGGCTAAAGGCTACACACAACAGCCTGGTATTGACTACATAGATACCTTTTCTCCAGTGGATAAAGTAGTTACTGTCAAACTCCTGTTGAAACTAGCAACTGTTCACAATTGGCATCTCATTTAAATGGATGTATCAAACGCATTTCTTCATGGAACTCTAGAGGATGAAATTTATATGAGTCTGCCATTGGGTTATATACCAGATCCTGGTACTTCTCTACCTACAAATCCTATATGTCGTCTGAGAAAATCACTGTATGGCTTGAATAGGGGTGTCAAAATGGATAAATTTATTTGGTTCAACCCAACCCAAACCAACCCATAGTTTCAAATGGGTTTAAGTTTTGGGTTCTAATGGTTTTATGGGTCTAATGAGTTAATGAGTTTATTGGGTTGTGTTAAAATGGATTGGGTAAAATAGCTCATAGGTTAATGGGTTATCCATAACCAAACTAACATTATTTATTTTAATTCAATTTATTAAAAACGAAAAATTAATAAAATTTCTTTTGCCAAAGAAAAAAAACATTTTGCCAAAAAAATTTCCGCCAAAATTTCCAGTCACAAGTTAACCCGTCAAAAATTTTTCCGACTAAAATTTTCAGTCACAAGTTATCCCGTCAAAATTTTCCCGCCAAAATTTTCCCGTCAATATTTTCCCGCCAAAATTTTCCCGCCAAAATTTTCTCATCAAAATTTTTCCGCCAAAATTTTCCCGTCAAAAATTTTCCTATCAAAAGTTTTCTTTCCAAAATTTTCCTGCCAATAATTTTTCCGTCGAAAATTTTCCCGCCAAAATTTTCTCGGGAAAAGTGTTTCCGTCAAAATTTTCCCACCAAACAATTCCTGTAAAATTTTGCCGCCAAAATGTTGCTGCCAAATTTTTCCCGTCAAAATTTTGGCGCCAAAATTTTTGCATCAAATTTTTCGTTAGAATTTTCTTGCAAAATATTTCATGTCAAAAAAATTTCATTGAAAATTTCTCTCAAACAATTTTCATGTCATGATTATAATGAAATTGGTGGCGTAGTGTTGATGATGTAATTATGATGTCATAATTATCAATTATGATAATTATTTAAATAATAGTCAAATTATAATGGGTAACTCTTTAAGACTCATTTACCCACTAGTTTAAATGGGTAATGGGTTGACCCAACCCATTTGCTTAATGAACTGAGTTGACTCATTACCCATTTAACCAATGGTTTAATTGGATTTGGGTTGGTTTGGGTTGGGTTACCCATTTTGACACCCCTAGGCTTGAAGCAAGCTAGTAGGCAGTGGTATCATACCTTCTCACAGGTTTTGTTGACAAATGGTTATTCACAATCTGCCTCTAATAATACATTATTTTTCAAGAAGACTGGACAAACAATTGTTGCTATTTTGGTTTATGTCGATGACATAATCATAACATGCAATGATACTTCTGCAGTTACCACTTTGCAATCACTACTGCATCAGTCTTTCAATATTAAAGATTTTGGACCAGTCAAATTTTTCCTAGGCTTGAAAGTAGCTAGATCTACTACATGCATCTCAGTTTGTCAAAGGAAATATGCGCTATCTCTCCTTAAAGATGCAAGATTATTAGTGTGTAAACCTTGTTCAGTTCCTATGGATCATACTACTCAACTTAGCATCTCTAATGGCACAATACTTCCTGATTCTAAGCCATATCGGGACATCATTGGACGCCTATTATATTTGACCATAACAAGACCCGATATTTCTTATGCTGTCAACAAATTGAGTCAGTTCTTGTCCAAACCTACTGACATTCATCTTCAAGTTGCACACAAGATACTGAGATACATAAAGAATGATCTAGGCCAGGGTTTATTCTTCTCTGTTGAATCGGATATTTCTTTATCTGCCTATGCTAATGCAGATTGGGCTGCTAGCCCGGATTCTCGGCGTTCTGTGTCTGGCTATTATGTGTTTCTTGGTAGCTCATTGATTTCTTGGAAATCTAAAAAGCAGCAGGTTGTTATTAGGAGCAACACTGAGGCTGAATATCGCAGCCTACCTAATGCAACTTGTGAACTACTCTGGATACAACAGATGTTACAGGATTTTCATGTGATTATCAAATTACCTGCAGCTCTGTTTTGTGACAACAGATCAGCTATGCACATAGCCTTTAACCCTGTTTTTCATGAGAGAACAAAACATGTAGAGATAGAGTGTCTTACAACTAGGGATCAGCTCAAAAATGGCTTCCTCAAGACCTTACATGTTTCCTATGCAAACAACTTGGCTAATATTTTGACAAAGTCCTTAGCACCGTGTGTTTTCAACTCTCTACATTCTCGTTTATAATTGTCAAGCCTTTAATCTCCAAAGTATTCTCACAACTAAAGACTTGAGGGGGCATATTATGATGTATGTATAGTTAGTTAGTTAGTTATTAGATGAGATAACAACTATATGAACTCTCACTTATACAATTTGACTAACTAATGAGAAATACAACTTTACTCTTCTTTTTTCTCTATTCATGATTCACAGTATCTATTGTCACATGGTCATTAATTGACTTTTTCTTATATCGTCTCGATATTTTATAATTAGGATTTTTGTTGAGTTATTGGTCATAAACCAATCTCTGTTGGTTCAATTGAATGTTGGTCCAATTGTGAGTTCAAGGGAAATTAGCTTATGGTTAAACCAAGTCTGATTTAAAGAAGTCAAGCGATGTTGTTTCAGTCATCTTCAACAAAAGGTAAGGTTTTTTTTTTGAATTTGTTAAGGTCGTTGTAACCGAAGACTAAAGCTCGAATTTTATATTGAGCTGGTTTGAAGCTTAGCTAGTTACGGGGAGGTTCATAGCAAAGTGTGAGGGTGAACGATTACTGTATATTTGAGTTTTTTCTATTATCAGTGAGAGATTGAGAGGGGAAGCACATAGAGATATGTGAGAGAAAATATTCAAGAGAGAATGTTCTTTTCTAGGAAAGATCTTTGAAGCTTGTACTCTATAATCATAGTGGATTCCGAGGTCAAATCGAACACATTAGGTGTTTGGAATCTGGAATCCGGTAGTTGTTTCTTTACAAATTATAGGTATAAGTTGCTACAAGTGGTATCAAAACCTTTAATTTTTCCATCGATTATTGAAGAAGTGAACAATGTCATCTCCGAAAGTAGAAATGGAGATATTCAATGGTAGACTTGACTATACCTGTGGAAAGAGAAGCTACTAGCTTAGTTTGAGCTGGTAGGTCTAATGGATGCGCTAAAGGTACAACAAGATGAACTTTAGAAAGAGTCTCAGGCTAAAGAAGAGGAAAAAGAGAAGGATGAAGAATCTGAACCAAAGACTCCTAAGAAATCAGATCCTCTTCTTGATGAAAAGAAAAGAAAATTCTGAAGCACCACATACTCAGTGTAACTGATCAGGTGCTAAGAAAGATCATTGAGGAAACTATTGCGGCAGGTATGTTGAAATTATTAAATAAATGTACATGTCAAAATCCTTACCTAATAAGATCTACCTTAAGAAAAGGCTATATGGATTCAAGATGAATGAATCAATAACTGTTGAAAGTAATATAGATGAATTCCTGAGAATTGTGAATGATCTAGGAAGTGTCAAAGTAAATGTTTCAGATGAAGATATGGCTATCCTTCTTCTCATGTCTTTACCAAATCATTTTGATCAGCTGCGGAATATGCTGAGGTATGGTAAAACTACTCTGACATTTGATGAGGTAGTAACCATGATTCATTCGAAACAATTGGAAAAATAACATAAATAGATAGTGAAATGATCAGTCTATGAGAAAAAAGTGCGCAACACTAAAAAATTCTCGCAGACATAATGAAGTCTACCAAAAAGGTTTTAAGTTTTCCAAAGATTTTTGAAAGTTACAGTAAATTTTTGAAGTCTATCGTAAAATCTTGAACTCTGTCAAGAAGTTTCGCAGACTATTTGTATACTACAAAAAACAGCATATAGCCACGAACGAGTCTGTGGCTATAGACCTAAATTCGTGGTTATATGAATTATTTCCTACGGCGTAGAAACCGTAACTATAGCTCTGTAGCTTAATTAATCTGTGTCTACCCGTAACTAAATTAGTCACGGAGAGCCATTACTGTTACAGCTACGCTTTAGCCATGGATTACTTCGTGGCAAAGTTAGTCACAGAGTTTCCGTGGCAAGCTGTGACTAATACAAAAAGATATTAAAAAATAAATCGATATTTTTATTTTCATTATTTACAAAAATATTAAATTTTGATTTTTAAAAAATTAAAAAATCTTAGATCCAGTCTTCTCCACCTAGGGTGATCGTCCTCACGTTCGCATCTCCTACACCTCCACCGCAACTCCGCCGAGTCCATCACAGCTACAACGAGACTCTGTCACAGCGGCAAATATGTTTTCTTTTGCTGTTGTGGCTCTGTCACCGACTCTGTCGTGACTCCTCATCTATCGCAGCTCCGACTCCTCATCTATCGCAACTCCGACTCCTTCTCTGCCGCGGCTTCGTCTATGCCTTTGTCTCTTCTCCGTCTATACTCCGTCGCGGATCTATTACTATTCCGTCATGGCTTCGTATCTATCACAATAAGAACGGGAAAATCGCATAAAAAACCTCGAGAGTGTCACTTTCTATCACTTTAAACATTAGTACTCAACCACTAGCACTTTTAACCTTCAATTTATTAAAAATCGCATTAAAAACCCTGAAAGTGGCAGCCGCCTTACACGCCGACATTTCCGCCGTTTTCTCTAACGGAAAAATTAACGGCGGCGTTGACCCGCGTTGATTTTTTTTTTAATCAGAAAATTCGATTTTTAATAAAAAATTATAAATTCGAAAAAATTAAAAAAAATCATAAAAATTTTCACAATTTTATTAAAAAAATTCAAAAACCTACAAAATTAAAATGATTCATCAATTTAATTTAAAAAACCTAAAAATATTATAATAAAAATTTCAAAAAAATTATAAAAAATTATAAAATTTCAGAAAATTATAAAATTTTTTTAAAAAATTGTAAAAAAATCATAAATTTCAAAAAATGATAAAAATTTCTAAAAATTATAAAAAATCATAAAAATTTCAGAAAATTATAAACATTTTTAAAAAATTGTAAGAAATCATAAAATTGTAAATTATAAACAATTTAGAAGTGATTATTTATTTACATATTATAATAGATCTTCTCTTAATCTTCATACTTTGTTATGTAAGGATGATTTACAGTACAATTAATTCAATAGTTTGCAGAGAAAAAGAAAAAAATTCTTCCAACTTTATTTTTGCTAATATATATAGGCATCTAGAACACCACTCTTCATTAAAATCGATTATATATGAACTTAGTTTTTTAAAATGAAATTGATGAATTATTTTATTTTTGTAAGATTTTTGAAGTTTTTATATTTTTTTTGAAATTTTATGATTTTTACAATTTTTAAATTTTTTTATAATTTTCTGAATTTTTTATGATTTTTTATAATTTTTTGAAATTTTTATTATAATATTTTTAGGTTTTTTTAAATTAAATTGATGAATTATTTTAAATTTTTCGGTTTTCTGAATTTTTTTTATAAAAATTTTGAACTTTTTATGATTTTTTATGATTTTTTAAAATTTTTCGAATATTTTAATTTTTTTTTTTAAAAAATCAAATTTTTTGATTTTAAAAAAAAAGTCAACGTGGGTCAACGCCGCCGTTAACTTTTCCGTTAGAGAAAACGACGGAAATGACGGCGTGTAAGGCGGCTGCCACTTTCAGAGTTTTTAATGCGATTTTTAATAAATTGAAGGTTTAAAGTGTTAGTGGTTGAGTACCAAAGTTTAAAATGTTAGAAAGTGACATTTTGGAAGTTTTTTAAGCGATTTTCTCCAATAAGAACATATATGTGTTAGAATAATAGTAGATCTAAAGGTTTGTGGAGGAAGAGGAAAGAGAGAAAGGGAGAAAACTTACAAAATGGTAAAAGAAAACCCTAATGTGTTTTTTATTAATGTGTTGTGCGGCGGTGATAATTGTTTTTGTTTTAGGTGTTATGAAAAATGGTAAAGGAAAACGCTAATGTGTGGTTTGTTGTGTGGTTATATTTTCTTGTTCATAACCACAAAATAATCATATTTTAATTTTAATGTATGGATATATCTCAATATATTTTTAAAAACTTTAATAACTAGATTTATGGTTTAAAATTTAAAATTTAAAATTCTTAGTTTAAGTATAAAAAATATGTTGATCATTATATATTATATAAACTATATAATTAAATTTAAACATATATACAAGTTTTAGTTATATTTTTGTTCTATATATATATATGCATTATGGAAATAAAGTGTGGATTAGTAAACCTTAAAACCTATGTCATAAACCATAAAATTATAACATAAATCCAAAATTTTAAATCCAAAACATAGAAATATAAACCCTAAAGCCATATATATATATATATATATATATATAAACCCTAAACTCAAATATAAGAACCTTAAACTATAAAGACAAATATTATAAACCCTAAACCCAAAAATATAAACACTAAATCCAAATATATAAACTCTAAATCAAAATATAGAAACCTTAAACCATATGTCATATATAAACTATAAACTTATAATATAGGTCCAAACCCAGATATGGATATCGAGACTCAAAAATTATAGTATCCGGATCCGGATAATAATTCCACCCCTAACATATATATATATATATATATATATATTCCACATCATACATCCTTGTCATGTATTCCCATTGGTTATAGCTATTTGTAATGAAATATGTTTTCTAAATATAAAACTATTGAAATATTCAGTTCAAGGTTAAGTTTTTAAATTAGTCACAGAAAAGCCACAAATAACAACATGTGACTAATACTTAGAGCAACATTAACGCGCGTATCACGGCGTTTTTTTAAGAAAAAATAATATTAAACAAATGCTAAAGGAGAGAGAGGGAGAGGGAGAGAGAGAGATACGTTTCTCTATGGAGAACTTTTGTGAGAGTATCAGAAACGCCACATGGCGGTTTCTGATTGGTTTAATTTTTTTTTTTTTTTAACTCTTGAGCTGT
>OVBE01006471.1:0-19843 GCA_900406425.1 Iberis pinnata | reverse complement strand
TTTAGTTACTAAAATTTTCATAACTAGAAATTTTATTATGAATATTTTATTAGTATAATTTTTCACATAATGTATTATATTATATGATTATTTAGTAGCTAATTATATAAAAAAACTATATTATAATTAGTAAAATAAACTTAATACTTTTTCAATTATACAAAATCATATTAATAAAATAACCCTAATTATTTTATTTAATTATATATAATTATAGTATTTTAATTATATTTAAAATTTAATTGCATTTAACTCTAATATAATACTAACTACAACAATCTAATTACCAAAAGTTTAGTATCACAAACATAAACTAAAGTATCTTAATTAAGTATTTTTAAAAATAAAATAAATCTCTTATACAATTAACTAGTAAATAATTTTATAACTAGTAAATAATTTTATAATATAATAAATTATAAAAAATTATATGTCATATATATTAATAATAATAAAAATTCAGTTACGAATATTTTAGTAACTAAAATAAGCAAATTATCAAATTTTTATTTTCATAAACATGAATAAAAGAATCATAATTGACTAATTTTCCCAAAATAAATGTATATATACACAGGGCCAAAAAAATATTCAACTTTTTATGTTTTGCCAAATAAATACCGAGTTTTGGTTCTGAAGCCAAAATAGACCTCATGTTGGTCAAACTTAACAATCCGTTAAGTTTGACTAATGTTGGTCTAATTTGTCACAGTCAACTATAGTTAGATATTAATTTGCCAAAGTCAACATTAATTCAAGTTTTTTTTGGACCACGTGATAGTTGGAGTTTTTTTCGGCGTTTTCCAAGGTTTTTTCTGGTAATTTTCCCATTTTAGTAACTAAGATAAACTAACTTCCAAACTTTTATTTTCACAAACATGAACAAAAGTATCATAGTTAAATAATTTTTTCAAAATAAATATAAATATAAACATGACCAAAAAAATCTTCAAATTTTTATGTTTGGCCAAATAAATACCAGTTTTTGGTTCGTGAAGCCAAAATAGACCTCACGTTGGTCAAACTTAATAATCCGTTAAGTTTGACTAAAGTTGGGTCTAATTTGTCTCAGTCAACTATAGTTAGATATTAATTTGGCAAAATCAACATTAATTCAAGTTTTTTTTGGACCACGTGATAGTTGGAAGTTTTTTCGGCGTTTTCCAGTAATTTGAGGGTTTTTTCGGCAATTTTCCCAATACTAAATCAACAAAATGAAAATAAATTTTCAAAGACTAAAACAGAAAAATATAAACTAGATAAAAATAAATCGTTTATGACTAAAACCAAAAACAATATAAACTAGATAAACCACAGTTTATGTTAAGAAAATAGCGATAGAACGAAAACATCAAATATTTTATGTTTTAGCTACAAATATTTAGATACACATTTTGAAATATGTCTGAATATATTTACTTTTATGTAAATTTTTAATTGCGAAATGAAACATTTGTGCATAAAAGAATTTTTTAAAAAATTTATATGCAAAAATTTATATACTTTTTAATTCATTTTTATTATATGATTCTTTATTAATTGAATTAACGATAATTTAACATACTATTATGAAAGAAACAAAGTTTTTTAAAATATATTTTTTTATTAAACGGTATGTAAGAACTTAATAAATCAATCAAATGAATTTTTGAGGTTGTAAGTTTAAATTTACTCACTTTTGTTGTTAGTAATTAAGAAAGATTACATAATTTATATAATACAAAGTCACAAACTCTTAAGACAAAACACAAACCAAGTAACTCAACAACAATCTACTAACAAAGCAAAAACAAAAAAAAAACAAAGAGTCTAAGCTGATTTTGGTAACAATGTCCTAAAGTATAAACTCTTTGATTACTCTCTCTCTTCATCTTCTTCGTTCTTAATCTCTTTATCATCAACCTCTTCTTCTACTTCATCCTCCACATCCTCCTCTGTTTCTCTCCACTTTGGCTCTTCTTCTGAATCTGAATCTGACTCTGACTCTTCTCTCTCACTCTCTTCTTCCTTAGTTTCAACTTCTGTATCATCAGCCAACTTTAAGCTCTCTTCACCATTGTTATCAGATTCTTCTTGCTTTTCACTTTCACAATCTTGACTCACTTCTTCTTGACTCACTTCTTCTTGCTCTTCTGTTCTATCAGTATCAGCATTCAACTCTTTCAAAGATTTCAGATTCTTTCCTTCTCTGGTTTCAACATTTGATCCACTTTCAACTTGTTTATTCAATTTTTTCATAGTTGATTCCATGTTTTTGCTTTTCTTGACTTTCTGCATTCTGCAAAATCACAACAAGAAGATCATAAGTAGGGCTGGGCATTTGGATATTTGGTTCAGTTCGGTTCTTTTGGATATCGGGTAGTTCGGATATAAAGGTTTAAAATCCATATAGGAAGCAAACTCTTTTTGGTTCGGTTCGGGTAGATCCCGGTTCGGTTTGGTTCTGATGATAAATTTAGGGACCATTAACGAACCAAAACATATTCGGATCCGGTTTGGATCGGGTAATTGTATCCAAAAGAACCGAAGTATCCAAACTACCCGAATAAAAAAGTTAATATACATAATAAATTATTGATAATAATAAAATATATAATAAAATATATTGTTATATATTAAAAAAATACATGTTCGGTTATTTAGATACCTGTTCGGTTCTCGGATAGGTACCGAACCGAACCATAAAACGGTTTACTTACATGTCAAACAAAGGAATGGACTCTGGTAGATCAAACTCCTCCTCTTCCTCCTCCTCCTTCTCCTCCTCCNTCTTCCTCCTCCTCCTCCTCCTTCTCCTCCTCCTCCTCTTCCTCTTCCTCACTCGCAGAAGTGAGATCTTCGAGTAATTCCCAACGTTCTTCGATGAGATTAAGCTCTTCTGAATCTCCATCAGAATATACTACCTGTAACTCAAACATTCTATATGAATCCAACTAAACAAAGATCAAGGATTATTGACATTTTAGAAGAATTGAGTAGCTTTCTTTCTCACCCGATGCATCTTCTTACGACTACAATAAGACTCTATAACACCTTCATAAAAACTGCTCAATGCAAAAACCATCAATGATTAAGCCTTTTAAGGTACATTTGGAAACAATAACCTTTCAAGTTTCATTATACACTTACATCTTGTCTAATGGCCACCAAACATTAACTCTCTTACCGACCAAATCCTCGCCAAATCCTTTCTTATCAGCCTCCTGCAAAAGAGGAAGATACATATATCAGATCTGTGAGTGACAATCAATGGCTCAACAGCAAGTGATTATACCACTTCTTTTCTTGTTGTCCGTCTCCTCTTCTTCAGTTGCCTCTTTGAGTGAGCTGATGATCTTTTTCCGCTGGAGGAGTTCACGTTCTTCTTCTTCGCTGTTCTCTGACGTCTCTCTATGCCATTCTGGTTTGATTTGTTCTCAAGAGAGTCTTCATCTCGAAAGCATGATGCTAATTTCTTCAATCTCGGTGAAGAAAGAGAATCCAAATCATCATCACTCTTAACTCGGCTTCGTTTAACTGAACCAGTCAAAGCCCTACTAGTGGCTGAAGTAGTCACTTTTCCATGTGATGATGATTCTCCTATTTTCCGACGCTTTCTCTCTGAAGATGTTTTCGATGGATGATCTCTCTTTCCCAAAATCCAAGAAATGTCATAACCTTCATCAGGATTCATCAACGAATTAGGTTTCCGCCCTCTCTTCCCTTTAACTCCTATATCTGTTTCTCCATCTCTACTTTCTTCAGACCGTAAATTCGAAGTGTTTCCATTTCTTACATTGATTCGTTGAGTTCCATCTCTTACAGGTCTCTTCGAACAAATCTTCTCTCGATAATGCTCCGGACCCAATTGTTCCTGAATCAAACAACACTGTTAAAAAGATCCTGAACCTCTATACAATGAACAAGCTCTCCATATATTAATACCTCTAATGAATCAATCGAAGCTACTTGTCTCCCTAACTTCTTTTTATCTGCCTGAATCGTGAAAAGATAGCTCGTAAAGTATAGACTCATCAAAGCATAGAGCTCAGAGTGTCAAAAATTACCTTATTTTCTTTGATGTTAACTGTATTGTTAACTTTAGTAGTTTCGTAAACACTCAAGCATACGGTCGAAACTACTGGAGAATACATATCCAAGCTAGTCCTTGTAGACTTCAATGCTTCAATGATGTATGGTTTAAGTTTACTAGCACATCTACTGAGAACCTTCTCCACAAGACTTCGAGATATCGGTGAAACATTCTAAAAGCATGAAGAAAGAGAAGACAAATCAATTCACAAGTTAAAACTTGAAACAAGAAGAATCAAGAAAAGCTTACCTGATTATCCTTTTTGACAGTAGCTAATAGAATATTGAGCAAATCTGCGGATACTTGTTCGGTTTCGTCTATAATTGTAATCATTATCATTTCCATTGAAGTAAACACCACTCGAGGATGGTCAGATCTAACAGATGCACACAAACAAACACACACGAAAAGAACTCCTAATTCAGTATATGATCTAAAGAGCTTTTCTTAAAGTATTGTAAAATCTACCTTATTATTCTTAAGAAACACCGAAACATATGTAGAATAAGATCATCACACTCCAAATCCAACATCATCAAGCATGATTTAACCTTTGAAACATTATCAAGAACAGACTCAGCTTTCTTATAGCTACGAGAAGAAGATACATCAGCTAATTTCTCAAAAGCTTCATTTGTTAACTTGAAAATCTCCTGTAGAAACAAAACAAAGCAGATTTCAACAGAGAGAGAGATAGAGATGAAATTGAGGGATTTTGAATTTGTATAGACCAGACCTTCATTTGATCATCATTGTAAGGAGCTTCAGGGGCAGTTATTCTCACAATTTCGGTTAAGCAAGATACAATTGAAACCCTAACATTAGAATCAATATGGTTTAAGAGATCAACTGATACTAAAGCATTCTTCAATGGAATTAGGGCTTTTTGCATTGACAATGGTTGATCTTGCTCTACACTTCTAAGCAGAGACTCAGTTTCCTGCAAATTCAAAACATAAAGTTCTCACATTTAACCAATCTAACAAGTTCAAATTCACCAATCCAGCTTCCCTTATCGGCAAGAAAGAGAAAACCCTAATTGCAATTTCCTAAATCCAAACCCAAACAAAAAACAAGATTTTTGATTGAAGAAATCTGTACATCGAGAAGAGTAAGAAGCTCATCAGTTGAAGAATGAAGAAGCTTAATAAGATTATCTCCAGCATCGATGAGTGATTGAGAAAGATCGTCAAGACCAACAATAGAAGCCATTTTGTGGTTCCTTTCTTCCTCTCAAAAAGTTTGGAACTTTAAAAACCCTAGACAAACTTTAAATCAAACTCTGTTATCACTAGAAGAAAACCCAGTAATGGAATTCGACGAAAAGCTTCAAAATCGTAAGGTCAGAGTAATAAAAAGGAGAGAGCTTTTGGATGATTCTGAGGTGTTAAGAGGTGTGCTAAACATGCAAAATAACTTAATTTATACTCATTACAAAAACTAGCAAAATATTAAATGGCAAAGATGTAAGAGGTTTGTTGAATCATAAATTTTATTTCCATATTTGCTTCCTTTTAATTTTATTTATAGAATAGATTTCGAGGATTAAAGTGTTCAAACTTAAGAAGAATGATATATTAGCTTTATATATAAATAAAAAATTCAAACTCTTTTGTCTTAATGTAAAAATTTATAGGAATTTTAATTTTTGACAAAATACATAAACGATAAAAAACATTAAAACAGAAAATTACTAACTTAAAACATATAAACAACCAAAAAATTAAATAAAACAGAATTCCATATAATTTAAATATATATAATTATATTATTTATATATTCAATTTGGTTAGTTTGAATAGTTTAATTCATTTTCTAAAATTTTAGTTTGGTCTATTTTGATTATTCAAATAATAAATTTTGTTACTCCATCCGTTTTAATATGTAAGTAGTTTTGTTTAAAAACTCGGATATTAAATTTTTTTTTTTAAGGAGTAATAAAAAAAATTTTGTTTATTGCACCCAATCATTTTGTGTATAACATTTAATTAGAAGAGATTGTTATTAGTAATAAAAATAATACCAACCATCTCAAGTTAGAAAAAAATTATTATTCTTTTGGTGAGGAAACGCCAAAAATTAGAAAGAGATTATAGCACATCATTTTGCCTTTAAGTTTTTAGTAAAAACTATTATTTATTTAAATTATTTTATTGTCTTGAATTTTAAAAACATCTTATATTATGAGACAAACCATTTTGGCTAAAATACTTATATAGGGAATATATATTTAAACACTATCATAATTTTGTTCTCATTACAAACTGAATATCTCAATTCAATTCATTATTTTAAATATCTGTAATTTTGTCGATTCCTATCAAATCAGCTAACATGTAAGAGTCATTTTGTAATTCACACCATTGTGTATGATATAAAAAAAAAGTGGATCAATCCAAAATTGCATAGTAACTTCCACAAAATTTTTATAAAAAAAAAAAGAAAAAGAAAAAAAGAGAAGAGTTTTTAAAGGAGTTTGTTTTTTTGTTCTTTTATTTATTTGATAAGCTGACCATTTTCAACACCTAAACCATACAAAACACCAGAATATTTCTGCAAAGAACCAATGAAGAAATTCTCCTTAAGCTTTCTAAAAGCACAAGAAGTTAACAAACTATCTGAACCAGCTTGATGACATATCCCAACTCTTTCAACTTCTAGCAATTCCGCAAGCTTATTCAATCCTCCATGTAGACTATTACAGAACTTCATCAAATGTTTTATATCATATACCATCGGAAAATACACATTTATCAGCTCAAAGAATCCACTTTGTGTCTCTGGTAACTTTTGACATGTCAATAGCTTTAGCAAGTATCCAAAATCATACCCACTGTGAAATGTTACCCAATGCACATTTTCATTCATCACTACCCCTGAACTCATCAATATCTCTGCAAATTTCTTTGATTCTATCCCTTCTTGTGTGTTTCTTTCGAAATCTATCCCTGATTCTTTGAGTAATTCTATCGAATCCAGTGCGTATATATCCGAATCGATATCGAATTCCTTGAAATTGAATTGCCAGATGCAGTATTTCTCAGTTCCACAAGTTGGGAGATTACCTTGTTCATTAGAGAATGTTAGACCAAGTTGAATAATCTTGAGGATGTTCACATTCATCTTTAGGGTTTCGTAGTGATAATCAGCGTTTGATTTGAATGTTTCCACTGGTCTTATAACGATTCCTGGAAACTCTGTATCCATAGCTACGTAAGGAAAATCATCAACGACGTTACGAATCAAATCCATTTCTTCTTGTAGATTCTCGCTCCATACTTCACGGATTTGAATCGAATCATCTTTAAGAAACAAAGACATGTCTATGTATTATTACGATTATGGTAAGGAGCATCTGGATTTGACTTGATGATGATAATGATTGACGATCAAGATTGTTTGATTATCCAAGAATCGGATCTAGAGATTAGACCCGATCTGGTTTAATCAAATCTGCGATTGAATCCAAAAACGTAAATCAGATATTCGAATTTTCAAAGAAACAAAATCAAACAAACATGAAATTGAAATCGAACCTTGTAATCGAAGATGGGAAGAGAAGACGGCGATTAGGGTTTTCAGAGAATGTGAAAGGAGAAAATGGAAGGAGAAGAAAGAGTTTATAATAATAATCGATTTATCTTCTCCTTGTTTTTATTTTATAAAAAAATAATGTTTTTTTTTTTTTTGTTTCTTCTCTCTTCTCTGAATCCGATTTTTGTTTGTTCTCCACAACTTTTCTTGTTTTCTGTTTCTTTTTTTTATTTTCTCAATGTCAAAAATTTGTTTTTAACTTTACTAAAATTACCAAATCGCATTTCTCTTTTATTTAGCTTAAATTATTATTAATAGGAGATTAATAAGATTTAGGAATTTATAAACCGTGGTTAAAATACACACAAATCACCTTGAAAAACTAAATAAACTTTGGCTGGTAAACTTACAAACCATAGATAGATCCTAAATTATAAATTTCCTAATTATAAACGTTTATAATAAACTATTGCATTTTTCTTCTTCTTCCTGCAACACCCCAAAAAAAAAAAAAAAACTAGTTGATTTCATTTATATTCCTTTACATAAAAACTCACGGCTAATAAGTATTATTAAACCACCATAAACATCTATAAATTAATAACATAGAGACTACACTTGTTTAATTAAAATGTTTTTGAAATTTATATTTGTTTCAAAATATAAAATGTAATCAATCTTTCTATACGAATTATAAAGCAATTACAAACTTTATAACTAATATTGACTTTTTTTATTGATTGGCTGAAATGTTTTTAATGTACACAACTAAAAAAATTCTAACGTGAACCAAACTCGTGATTTCTTATAACACTTATGTTTATTGATAACCAAGGAACTAACCATTAGACCAACTTTTAAGTACAGAACAAAAACAGAGAGTACCTATGCGATTCGATTGCGTTTGGCACTTCTGAGATTTTTGATTTGGTTAGACATGTACTCAATCACTTCTTTCAATGTAGCTTTTCTTTGTGCTTTGAAATTCCACAGAAGTGGTACTGAGTAGCCACCACTTGGATTATACTCATTTAGCTCGTCAAGTGCTGTCTTAACTGCATTCATCACTTCTTCTCCCCATTCTTCTCTCAGTTTCACAAGTTGTTCATCTTCTTCATCCACTACTTCCTGCATCATATCCATTTACTCATACTTAGACTCTTGAAATGAGACAGAGAGAATCTTGATGGAACAAACCTTTATCTGGTCTCCAGCTGCTACATGTTTAAATGGGTGCCATTGCGGATCTGTAAGGTTCTCTTGCCATTTTGAAATAAGTATCGCATGCTGCACCTGAGCTTCTTCGCCTTTGAATCTCTCTTTGGTTGCTTTAATGAAAGCCCTTTCATCAAGTTCTCCCATCCTCTTTATTCTTATGTTCGTTCGATCACTCAACAGTCCTCTCATTCCCTGGAAAAGAAAAACCGATTCAACGCTAACAATCCAAATCTTATATCTCAGTTTGATATACACATACCGTAATCAATTCTTCACGGGCTTGTTGTATCTCATCATTGTTTTCGCGTTCTTGTACTATGAGGGTTGTGTTAGTTTCCCCTAGATCTTCTAACTCTGAACATTTCTCTTTCAGCTCTTCATCCAGTTCCTCCATTTTCTTCTTAATATCTTTGTCATCTTCAACTTCGACGTGTTTCATAACTTTTCGCTTTCCCTGCAGTTCTTGAATCTCCATTTGAAGTTTCTGCCTGCTGTCTAACTCCTTCTCAAGCTGAAGTATCTTGTTCAAAGTTTCTTCTTTCTTCCTCTGAGTTCACAAAGAACAAAGTCCAAATTATTACACACAAATGAAAGAAGCTACTTTCTGGAATAGATACCTTGTGTTCTTCTACAAGTGTCAAGACACGATCATTGGTCTTTTTATGCTCCAGTGAAGCTAATTGAAGGGAGCTGTTCTTGGCATCATTCTGCCATAACAAAGAGATCATCAGTATCCTGATAACATAAACGCATAAGCTCAATTCGCTAAACAATAATACCTTCTTCTTTTCTTCATCAAGTTTTTGTCTCTCTAGCTCGGTTAGTGCTTCCTTCTTGTCCAATTCTTTGGACCAAGACTTCAGTTCATTAATCTTATACTCCAGTTCATTGGTTAGCCTATCTTTTTTATCCAAGATCCTTCGGATTTTGCGCCGTGAAATATCCTGCATCATTTTTGTTTCTAGAAAAACAAGAGTCACAAAATGCAGCCAAGGTGGAAGCATAAGTAATCAGTGTTCTGTACAAACCTTCTTTATAAGCTTTGTCCAGCTCATCTTTCTCTGTGAGAGCCTTGTGCAGAGAGATAGCCTTGGCGTTGCACTTGTACTGTACCTGGTTCAGATCCTCATTCATAATATCAATTTTATTTGATAGATTATCAATTGCGATACTTGTATCCTGCATTTTCTCCTTGTAAATATCAGAGAAACTAATCAGTTTCCCTACACTGGACAAGTACTCCGCTATGGAACTTTTAGAATTGAAGTCATCTTCACGTGCACACCATCCATAAGACTTGGATTTCCAGTCTCCTATCTTATCACTCCAATCCTTTTTGCTACAACGCTTAATCGCATATTCTTTCTCAAGCTCTGTGGCACTTTCAAACCCACTATAATCAGAGTTAAACTTAACGATGACGGCAACAACAGAATCTTGCTCAACCCAAAAGGTTTTCACATCAACAGGATTAAATCTAGCGAGCTTCTTCAACCAGTAAGCTGAATCAAGTAGCAATTTTTTGTTATCATATCTTCTCAAAGGACTGATGACAATCCCCATCCAAGGATAAACATAAATGTCATTCACATCTGCTTTAGGTTGCTTCAACGGAGATTGTGGACGTGAGACTCCACCATCACAAGCAAGCTCGTTGTTCAAGTACTTTGCTAATGCAAAGTGATTAGCTTTTTGTTTAGCATTTCTACTAGCAGAACCTTTAGCAACACCAGAAGCATGAGCAAGTAGCTCCTTATACTTGTAAAATTGTTTCTTCTTCCCTGAGCAAAACGGACACCTATAAGTGTCCTCCTTTACTTTAACCTTATGACCTCCATTCTTCAGTAGCTCGTAAGGCTTTTCAGAATAAACTTCAATCTCAGATTCACTGACCTCTGACTCTTCATCAGAACTCCTACTCATTCTTATTAAGTGAGCTGTAACACAAAGAACAAAACAAATTTTATTTTCAAAAAGAAGCAATGTCATGAACATTTCAGCTTATTCCAAACATTTCAGAGCAAAAACTGTTTGCAAACAGAAAAAAAAGGCAACAGATCATAAACCCTAAGAAAGCAGTGTTTGTTAAAGAAAGCGAAAATAGTGAGAAATCAAGAGAACAGTGAGGATCAGAAGAGAGTAGAAGATGAGAAATCAAACATGGATATAAGTAAAAATGTGAATCGGAGAGAAAAAATCGATAAAAAAACCCTAAAACTTACAGATGATGGCGACTTGCAGAGCGAAAGTTGGATGTGATGAATAGTGAAAAGAGGAATTAGGGGGGAAATAAAAGAGGATAAGATTAATATCTAAATTTTTTTATTAGTATAATAATAAATTCGAAATGTATGAACTATTATTACATTACTCTCTCTAATTGTATAAGGCCTGTAAGCCTAAACAAAGCCCACACATTTTGTTTATTGAACCTCTTTTTAATATCTTAACCAATGTCCAAAAAATCCCTACACGGTATCTAGACGTATAATAGGGGCCTAAAGCGGATTAATCGGGATTTAGGCGTTAATTTTTATCAACTCTTTTATATTTTTAAATTTCAATTCAAATTCTTTATAAAGAAAAGAATACAAAATAAAGTGCCTTATTTCAAATTTTTTTTTAAAAAAGGTTGAGGACGATAATAGGATGACTCGTGATGGTAATTAAGAAATTATGCATTTATTGAATGAAGAAAAATAATCGAACACCATAAATAAAATTTAAAAGAAAAACCATAGTTTATTACTTAAGAAGTCAAATCTAGTATTTTTATTTTTAATTTCCTTTTATTTAGGCACTAAACAAAAGAAAATCAAATAAATGGTTTGCGGTTAACCGGATCGACTAGGTCGATTTGGCCGTTTTATGCCAATTTAACTCGCTTGGACCGTCTTACCGATTATACTCAAATCAGGGCGCTTGAAAGTGAAAAGGTGCCTAGTTGGGCACCTAGCCGCCGACTAGACCGATTTTTAGAACACTGATCTTAACATTGGTGTATCTTAAATTTTGTATCTCAACTTATTTTTTATTTATTTTATATTTAATTTCGTGTCTAAAATATTCAAAAATCTTAGAAACTAAATATACTGTCATTAGTTCACTAAAGATATATATCCATAGAAATACTGGCATTCCAATATATGCATAGTAAAGAGGAGGATAGTTCTCCACCAAATTCAGCACCGAGAGAATACCCATTACTCCATTAGTACACAGCCTGATAACTATACATGCATCAAAATTATGAGATAAGAAATTTCATATCAAAAGTACAGATGTTTAACTATTGCCATTACTATTAGTACATTGCTTTCCCAATTTTTTTCACAGTTAGTCTGCAGAAGAACACATTGACTTTGAAACACAGAAAACAAAACTTCATATATTTTTTTTTATGAAATTTTAAATTTATTGAACAAAGATAAAAGAGTATGACACTATGTACAAAGAGTCGCTAGAAAATACAGATACAAGAAGCTTATAGGTTTTTTGGGGTGTTCATAGGTGCCTCGTTAAAACATGATACTAGAAAACCCTGTGGGATAAAACTAGTATCAGGAAAAAAAGTACACACTATGAAACATAACCTATAAGCGCAAAAGATAAGATGAAAAGTAAGGAATGAGCCGAGCTATTGAGCTGAGAAGAGTCCCATAAGATGCTAGGATACGCAAGGATGGAGTGGTGGATGGTAAAAGAACCATCGTTGGAGCAAGCCATGATGATGGGACTCGGTAGAGTAGTGGAGACTAATGAGCCGGTCACGAATGGTACGCCGGATCTGGTCAGTAATGATAGATGGTGTATGGTGTCGTTGACCGTGTTGCCTGCCGTTCCTTTCTCGCCAGATACTGTAGATTGCGCTTTGGAAACTCATCTTCAGTAATATAGCATCATGTGAGGAGAGTGTTCGCAGCCGAAGTGACGCTAAGGTACAAGTCCAGTCTGGGGAAATCCGAGCGCGAAGAATAACCGATGTGAGGTTTGTCCAGATTGTGTAGCTGAAAGGACATGCGAAGAATAAATGGTCCTGTGTTTCGTCCGGCTCTCCACAAAGAGTACAAGGGACCGCGGTTCCCCATCGTCTTATTCGAGAACCTGTGGATAACCTGTCAAGGACCGCAAGCCAAGAAATAAACGCATAACGAGGAATAGATTGGGGAAACCAAATAGATGAAGTCCAAGGAAGGGAATGGTGAGTTGTACTTATCTGTTGCCAGGTGTGGAAGGACGAGAAAGATGGCTCGAACTTACCAGGACCGTGCTTCCATAGAGGGGTGTCCGAATCACCGGTAAGAGGTAGTGAAGTCACCTGGGTGTGTAGCTGTCAGTATTGTAGACACCGTGATCGTCGAAGTAGCCATCGATCTGATGAGGCAGCCGCGGATACAACTACGTATCGTGGGATACCTAGCTCGCGAAATCCCGCATCTCCTGCGATTGTGATGAGTGGTCCCAGCGTGGTCCAGTCTTTGAACCAGAATGATGTGGTGTTGCCATTACCGATTTGGAAACGCAAGAAAGAGGAGGCTTGCCTGCGGACCTTTAGCAATTTATGCCAAATCCAGGATCCCCGCGATGTGATTTGCAAATCCCAAAACGTTGAATCCCGAATAAGGTAATGCTTGGTCCAGGCTGCCCAGAGCGAACCTGTATTGGACACTAAACGCCAAATAAGAGCAAGTGAGAAAACAAGGGAAGTATCCTCAAACTTACGAATACCAAGACCTCCGGATTTGGTTGGTGTACAAACATCTGACCAAGCAACCTTTGTAGTGTGATGTGAGAAGGGGGAACCTGACCACAAGAAACTGCTGCATAGACTATCAATCTCACGAAGGCAGAACCAAGGTAACCAAAAAGCCGACTGCCAGAAGTTGACGGTGCTGAAAATAACTGATTTAATCAGTTGTAACCGACCTGCATAAGAGAGAAGCTTGGTCGCCCATGAAGTCATTTTTGATCTGATTCGATCAATGAGTGGTGCACAATCAGCCCTAGTGAGCCGTTTCATTGTGAGAGGCAACCCTAAGTAACGGACTGGTAATGATTCCTGCCGGATACCAATACGTTGCACAGCTTGGTGAAGTGCTGCGTGCGCCGTTCCGCCAATAAATATTGATGATTTTTGCACATTGACATGTAAACTAGAAGCAAGTCCGAAAGAGTCTAAAATACTCAAGATACCTGTGATAGACCCAGGGTTGTTATCGGTAAACACGAGGATATCGTCAGCAAAGCATAGATGGGTGAGTGTGATATCGCGGCAACGCGGGTGATATCCGAAAATACCTGAGTGAGCACCTGCGTTCAAAGGCTGGGAAAACACATTGTTAGCAATAACATAGAGGTACGGGGATAGATCACAACCTTATCTGAGTCCACGACGGCTCGGGAAAAAACCGGCTGGCTCGCCGTTGACAGAGACACTAAATGTCGCTCTAGAAAGACAGAGGTAAAGCCAGTGGATAAACCTAGGAGGGAAAGACATAGCCTGAAAAACCCAAATAAAAAAATCCCAGTTAATCGTATCAAACGTTTTTGCTATATCTAGCTTTAGAGTACAACGAGTGGAAGTGGAAGGTTTGTGATAATCCTTGACAAGCTCTGTAGCTAGCATGACATTCTCTAACAGTAATCGTCCTTTGACAAATGCGCTTTGGTTGGGCGCAATGAAATCCGGAAATAAGACTTTGAGGCGATTGGCCAGGATTTTTGAGATGATCTTGTATATGACGTTACAGCACGAGATAGGTCGGTAATCGCGAATGGTTTCCTGGTTGTCCCCTTTAGGAATCAAAGAGAGTAAAGTCGAGTTAATACCACATGGTAAAAAGCCATAAATAAAGAAAGAGTGAATGGCGTTAGTAAAATCTAGCCCAATAATAGACCAAGCAGATTTGAAGAACTCGACAGTATAACCATCCGGGCCAGGTGCCTTATTTAGAGGCATAGTGAAAAGTGTTTCCTTAATTTCGGTGTCAGTGACGGGAGCACACAGGGCCGAAGCAGCTTCTTGAGGGCAGTGGTAGGGTAAGAGCTCTTCGAGGTTATGAATAGGTGAAATCGCCGGTTGCTGTGGAGGAATGATTGGAAATGATTCTACAACTGCCGCCTTAATACTAGGTTGATATGTGATGGTTTCCCCGGTATCAAGCCGCAATTGCTTGATGGTGTTACGAGCTTTGCGAGAATTTGCAACTCTGTGAAAATAACCAGTGTTATGATCACCATTGCGTAGCCATTGGATTCGTGAACGCTGTTGGTAGAAAATTTCTTCAGCTTGTGCGAGATGACGCCATTGCTGGGCAGCCCGTGATTCTTGGTTGATGGAGTCCACCGTAGGCTGCAAGAGCACTTGTTCCTGACAAGCACAAAGATGAACATAAGCAGCACGAGTTCTATTTGATAAATCACTATAGATCATGGATTTTAAATGGCGAAAACCGTGTTTGAGAGCCTTAAGATTAAGGTAGAGAAGCCGCATAGCCATTCTAGAACGCGAAATAAGTGGAGTAGAGTGCCAGCTAGACCAGACGGTCTGCAAAAAAGTAGGGTGGTTAAGCACATAGTTATTAAATTTGAAAGGTTTCCTAACCAAAATGGAGAGGTTCGAGAAGTGGATGACACAGCGGGCGTGATCGGAGACTCCATTTGCTTCAAACACCGAGTATGAATGGGGTTATTTTGAGCACCAGGAATCATTGATGAGCGCATGGTTAAGCTTCTTTCCGATAGGGTTAGATTCTCGATGATTCTACCAAGTAAAGCGAGGCCCAACATGAGCCATATCTGTGAGATCACAACGAGATACAAAGTTCTGAAACTGCAGCATGCCGGAGTGGCGAGGGTCCATAAAGCAGGAGTGCTCGGTAGTGGATAAAATCTCGTTGAAATCCCCATATATAAGCCATAGAACTGGGTGTGAATCGTATAGTCGACGACTCTCCTCAAGATCACGCCACACGTGTGCTCGGTCTGCCTGAAAGTTGGAAGCATAGACACAAGAAATCAAGATGATGTCACCAGAAGATAAGGTAACAAGAACAGTAATTAATTGAGAAGTAGTATGAATTGGCGTGACGACAACATCATCACGCCAACAAACCCAAATGCGTCCAAGCCGATGAGAGGAGTAACTGTGAAGAACCTGCCATCCCGGTATAGCGACCTGCACAATACGTGGAAAGTTTTCAATTTTCACCCGTGTTTCTAAGAGACAACCAAACTCAGGTTTAGTAGAGAGAATCCAATGCCATAAAGTTTGATGCTTAAGGGATTGGTTGAAACCCCTTGTATTCCAAGCGAACAACGACATATCATTAATGTCTCCGGGAGGAGACAAAAGATTGTATCTTGGTAGTCACATGTTTGGATAGTTTGCGCGATGCGGCAATAGCCGTTTGGTCTTGCGGACGAGCTTTAGGGCGGGTGGCATTGCGTGAAAGAAAAGATGTGTTTTTGTTTTCTGCAGTCGAGTCATCTACATATGTCCCTCTTCGGTCTCATCATCATCGAGTGCATCATCGGCTAGGAATTGGAACCATGATGGTGATAAAATAACCGAAGATTGGATAGGTGAATCGCTGTCCGTAAAAGGCGATTTATTTCCTTGATGCCGGGGTATAGTTGACCATTCATGATCAGTGGAAGCAGAAGGTAAGGCGGTTGTGTCCTGCAAGGATGATCCGGCGTGAGATGAGAGGTTAGTATCTTCGGGCTTTGAGACAAGAGCAGTAGTAATGAATTCCATGGAGGGATCATTGAGTGAAACAGTTGAGAGGGAAGCGGTGGAAGGCAAAGGGTTGGTATGCCTGAGCTCCTCCATGATGGTCGCTAAAGATGGAATTGTGCCTGGAAAAACAGAGGTTGAAATATCATTAGTGAAAGTAGGCAAAGATGATTGTAGTGAATTAACTTGATTATTAGTAGCCAATAGAGAAAGACTGTGTGTAGCAATGGCCGTGGTATCTTTCTGTGAGGTCACTAATTCTTTTTGCATGAGTGGTTGTTGAGAAACAGAGGAAGCTTTAGCAATTGTAGTTTTCTTTTTACAATCTAAATGCTTGTGTCCCCAGGCATTGCACAAGGTGCACTTTGGTGGTAACCAAGGAAAAGAAACTAGGATAGGTGTGTCTTCATTGTCCAATTTGATTTGGTCCACTTGTTCCTTATCGAGGTTAACAATAACTAGTACTTTTGCTACATCTAATCAAATACATCTTTTGGTATTTGGATGGAGCTTTTGCACTGTTCCGACAATGTCGCCGAGGAAGCGCAATTCTGCACGAGAAAAGAAATAATCAGGTACATTGCGAAAGTCAACCCATAGCGGCATTGAAGAAAGATCGGGTTTTTCTAGGGCCTTGGATGGACACCACTTTTGTACAACCAGCAAGGTGTCAGAGATGTGCCAGTAGTTCTTACGACACACGTTAGCACGGGTATCCGAAGATTTGATCTTGAATAGAACAGAGTCATCCTGTAGGATTTGCACATCAATTTTCGGTCCCTTGCCATCCCGATTCCAGAGACGATTCACCGTAGCGTGAATTTTGCCAATGTGAGGAAGGGTACCAATAAAGTAGCCAACAAGAAAATTGTTCCATAGTGGTTTAGGCTGTACACGTAAGTGCTTAGGAACGGTTACAGACGCAATGCCGTTGTCAAAGAGGAAAGGAGTGTTTTTGCCGTTGGTACGTGTTGGGCCCGAGAGGAGATTTGACCATGATTGTGAAGCCGAAGCAGTGGTGCTGTCGATAAGGTTGGAAACTGGCTTAGCATTGGATGAGTGTACACGCACGTCGTCAGGGGGAATAGGTGGTGAAGACATCACCGGCTGGTCACCGGTGAAGCCGTGGTGAAGATGTCAAAAAAAGGAAATATGCAGACAAATACAATCGCACCTACAATCACCCTAATAGGGTTTTATCAAGCGTAAATTAAAAAAAAAAACTTCATATATCATAAGACAAGATATTCGATCCATTGATGTAGAAGAATCAGCATACACAACATACTAAATCTAAAAATCTTCACATTTATCATTTATTTATTTAATTTTGAGAGTGAATATTGGTGTTGAATCTATTGATCGATTGTAGATTATGAATTTAGAAATAAATAAATAAAGAAACAAATCAAAGTCATACCCAAATACTAAAATTACACGAGAGAAATGAAAGGACTAAACGGGACTTAGTACGTGAAATAGATCAGGTTTTGGATCGGAACTCATGTCTTTGACCCTTTTCCTTTTTCTTTTATCTTCAGCGAACCCTTAACCGCCATTGATTCTGATCTCACTGCGAAATTCAAGTTCGGATGGAGAGATTCTTCCCCAAGAGAGTTTTTTTTTCCTTTTCTCGCAAAATATGGGACAAAACAAAATAAAAAATAAAAAAATATTAAACCAATCATAGCAAGACACATGGTAGTATCTTAAACTTAGGAAAGTTGCTTCATTAAGAAAAGTTTCTTACTATTAACTCATTTTTTCTTTAATTTTAATTTAAAATAATCTTAAAAACTCATTAAGAAACTCTTTAGATACATGAATAGAGATGGTATAAGAGCATCTTCAAACAATACCACAAATCCTCAAATTTGAGGTATCATCCATTCCAAAGGACACTTCAAATCCTCAAAATTTGAGGTATCAACTTTTCTTTGCATTTTACTCTCTATATTTATTTATGCTTTTAAATGATAATTTTAAGTTTTATTTTAATTATTGTAGTGCTAATATTTTTTATGTTTTACTTTAAATGTATACTAGTTTTTATATATCATATTTATAAACATATAAAATAAAATTATAATATTAATATAGAACAATACAAAAAAAATACAACAAAATAGAAAACGTAAGGAAAATTTAATACAAAATAGAACAATACAAGAAAATAAGATTACATAACACACAATTATTATAACAACAAAATAAAACTACAACATCGGGTCATGTAAATTTGATCCACCACAACCAAGATAATCATAATATTGTTCGAAAGGGTTTGGTGTGACTGAAGGCAAAGATTGCGATTGCCCGTTATTTCTTTTTGTATGATTCTTGCTTACTCAGATCGGATAAATTCACGAACATACTATCACCGATAGACTCTAAATATGTTAACATTATTTTATGTTCCTCTTGCATTTATTTTAGCGGTAATTTTTTTGCTTAATTTGCAAACGTAATTGAATTATCTCATAATTCTAGTTCCTAGTTGTCGCACTTTCTTTTAAAATTCAATAATTTTTTCATTTGATGAAACCAATGATTCAACAGTTGAGTCATTACCTTCGAAGATCTTTCTTTTGAGTTTTGCTTTCTTTGTTCCAATCAGACGTAGTGATGAATTCGATCCACCATTGTGGATCACTTCGAAAAGAAACTCATCTATCACTTCAAAATGCATTGGTCAAACATATATGAAAGCACTATGGTGTTTGAATTTTAATTTATAGTATGCTATTTGCATTTTATTTAAGATGTTTTTTTGTCACTAATTTTATTTAAGATGTTATTTTTATGTTTTTAAAAAATTATGTAACGTTTTATTAATAAATATTCTAATTAATAATTGAATGATGAATAATTTATATTTATTTACAAGTTATAGGATGTTATGTAATTGTGAATACATATTTGGGCAATATTGCAATATACATATTTTGATACCTTAAAATTTGAGGTATTGACTTTGGAGCAAAACACATGATACCTCAAATATGGGGTATTGTCTTTGAAATGCTCTAAGAGTGTTNAAGAAGAGAAAAAAAATTAATTCGAGGAGAGAGAAAAAAGTTGTCCATTAATTGCGAAAATGCCACAGCGTCATCTTCAGCAAACAAAAATCTGCGAGAATTTGTAAAGCAGATTTTGTTTGGTTGTAGTTTTTATTTCGCCGAGTTTTGGTTGCTGATTTATTTTGATCTGTTGATTTTTGTAAACGCCGATTTTTCTCGCAGATTTGTTTGTCTATTTGGCCGCAGATTTTGTGAAATCGT
>OVBE01006470.1:0-19844 GCA_900406425.1 Iberis pinnata | reverse complement strand
TTGTTGAAAGAGAAATTAAGAAGACGAAGAGGAATGAATCATAATTAATCAGTTACTTTTTAAAAATTTATATGGATGTATATAGTAAAATAGATTAAAATTTATTAGCGTTGTTTACTTGTTTTGGTTAGTTTCTATTATAATCTGAAACATATTTTAAATAAAACGAAATGTTACTTGGTCTACTGACGTAATCTTTCTTATATCTTATTATATTACTAGATGATGTCATGCGCAATGCGCGAAAATATGTTATTAAATATAAATTCAAAAGTATGATATTATAAATAAATTTTATATATCATTATATAAATTTTTATATAATGCATTTGAAATTTGTCGAGAAATATAAATATGTAGGTAATATTTAATCATCTAAAATATATTAAACATTTTTCAAATATTGAAGTAATATATAATTTTATAATATGAAACGTATTAAACTAACTATTGTTTATTTTGTAAACTGAATAATTTTAATAGATAAAAATATATACGTTTTATTTTTTATTAATAAAGAGAAATAATTTTAATAATCTAAATTTTATAAACATATTTCAAATTTAAATATATTAATATATACTATTTCAAATACTAACAATGTTTAAATTATTTGTTTTAGATTTTAATATTTTATATAGTATATATATAGTTCTATGGTATATTTTAAGAAAATAAAAAATTAATCTTGTAAATTAAAATGAAATTAAAAAATGAATTTCCTAATTTTAATGAAATAAATGTTTGAGATAAACATTTAAATAGTTATCAAAGAGTATTTTTTAAAATAAATTAAAATCCATTAAGTGTTTGAATATAAGGATAGTATAAGTGGCATTACATGTAATTAACTATCAAAATAAAGATTTTTTGAAAAAAATGGCTTCCCTTTTATTATATAGGAGATATAATGTATGTTTTTGGAAGCCTCTTATTTGTACTTCAAATCTATATAGCATTTTACCAATTATTTGTTAATTTTTAAAAATAACAAGAAAATCTTCAAAAATCTTTTTTATAATATAAATCACATTTTTAATGGCACCCATATATGCAAAGAAAAAAGAAAGAAAAAAAATATTCTTTTATCGAATACATTGATGATTTTCTCTAGTGAGTCCCAACTAATAAAGTGATTAAGGACATTTTTCAATATTTGTATTTGTGTTTGTGTATGTATCTACAAACATGTACAATGTCATAGGTGTAATTATATATGCTTATTCATCATTAATTTATTGGGTATTACGCAAAATGGGAAACTGTCTATTTACCTGAACATCATATGTATGTTAATGTATACTTTTCATTAAGTGTTTTTTTTTCTGACAGAAACTGTCAAATTGATTTAATTTCATATCCTCTGAAATAAAGTTTGAGGTTTCCTTTTACCAACACATTCATTTATTTACAGTTCAGTCGTCAGTTAACGAAAACTACACCTCTTTTTATTTTTTATTTTTTTTACATGTGTTTTAATTTCTCTCTCTCTCTTTCCTTTTACATATTTATAATGCTTATAATTGTCAATGCCAATATGCCATACCCTATAACTTATTTATTTATGCCATGTTCATTTATTCACCCAAATGTTCAAATGTTGTTATTTTTGTCATTTTCAATATCAAGATGTAAAATTTTAGATCTAAAAAATTTTAGCTGTGCAATATATCAGTATCTCAAATATGTACAACAAATATTTAGAGAAATATTTTTGGCCAAAAAGTGAAAACGTGTTTTCTCGTTAAATTGTAAAAATGCGTTTTATCGCTACAATGTAGAAAATTATTTTTCTGCAAAAATGCGAAAATATGTTTTCTCAAATTAAGAAAAAATTTCAGCTAAAAATCTTAGAAACTCGTTTTCTAGACAAAAACAAAAAATTTTGCTTTCCCGCAAAAAAAATTATGAATATATGTTTTACAATAAAAATAGAAAAACAAGTTATTAAAAGGAAAAAAGGTTTTCTGCCGAAAACATATAAAGATATTTTTTGTCAAAAATGCAAAATTTTGTTTTTCACCAAAATTGCAATTTTTTGGCAAAACCGAAAAAGACACTAAAATTCTTTTTGGTAGGAAAACACGTTTTCGCATTTTTTGACTCAAAATAATTTTTCATATTATTTTTGTGGAAAAACGTGTTTCTACATTTTTGTTGAAAAATCGTAGTTTTGCGTTTTGAATGGGAAAACGTGTTTCCATATTTTTGGCGGGAATATGTTTTCAGCAAAAATATGTTTTCTTGCATTTTTGCTTAAAAATGCGTTATTTTCGTTTTTTTTCTGAAAACATGTTATCTTTTTTTTTCTTGAGAAAATGTTTGCGTAAGTTTACCAAAAAATGTATTTTAGCATTATTGAAGAATAATTGTTTCTGCATAAAAACCTGTTGACATACTATTGGCGAAAAATATATATATTTTTTTTTGTTTTAGACGAAAAAGATTTGTATCTCGATTTAGCTAAAAAATAATTATGTGTTTTTTTTGGAAAAAATGTATCTAGATATTTTTTTTACGAAAATGTAAGAATGAACAAAATTGAGTTGACATTAAATTTTAATTGTCAAATTCAAATATAGAAAAAACAAAATCTGAATGCAATATCTCGATGCCTAAAAAATGATTAATGAAGCTTTAGTTAACAAGAGAAACATTATTTCATTAATGGGTCTCATTGAACCATATCCTAATTCACAACATATCAAAAACTCAAAATATACATGGGTGTATTGTATGCACACGCGATGGTCTTACGAATCAAATTCTCGTTGATGATGCAAGGATGCGATCAAAGAAAAATCACAAATCAAAAATCAAAAACAAAATCATTGTATATCTAGGAATATAACATCTCTCTCTACATATGGAGATCTTACGTTTGTGAATATTACATTAATAAAAATATTATAATAATAACATTGAAAGGACCCCACAGTTTGCGAGAGAGCTAAAATTTCAAATCTCACATGGAACCTAATTATAGTTTTGACGAACTTTTTTTGTTTGTTTTTTATACCAATTATATCAATAGGATATTAGGATCTAATTCAAAATCAATTCTTATAATATGGAAATTCACGATTATCAGTATTTTTGAAATCAAATATTTGTTATAAATTTCCAATAACTTACTTAAAATTATTTCCTTATTTATGTTTCAAAGAGTTAAATAATTCGTTTTGGAACAATAATATGGAGATATATAGGTGGTGATTGGTAAATGCTTTAAAATTTCCGCATAACTATATTAATTCCTAAATCATTAAGTTTTCACCAATAAGCTTTTTGGAAATTTTTTATTTCAAAAGCAATATATTTCATTTTGTTTATTTTTTGGCTATGCAGAGTAAAAAGTCCAGAGCACTAGTTTTTGAGCTTTTAATATTTTTTTAACTCTGCAGAGCAAAAAAGCCTACAACACTTATATTTGCCAATCATAATTTTATTTTGAAAACCTACATCCAAGATTTCTAAAGCAAAAATCGTACAGCATAAAAATAAAAGTTACAGCAATAATTCCTACAACCAACTCTCTACAGCAAGAAATATAAATTCACGCCCTTACCAATCACCACCATAATCAAAGGATTTTGGTCTAGTGATTGAGGTATTTTTTGGAGTGTATAAAGTCACTAATTCAAATTTCTTATAAAAATAGCCTTAATTATGTATTATCATTGGCTAACAATAAAAAAGATTATGGGTAAAAGATACGAAAATTTTTAATTTATATAAAAAAAGTATATGGAGAGATATACACTAGAAGGTAATATATATATATTCGTACAGCTACTTCAGAATAAAATAATTGTATGCAACCATAGTCCAATGATTATTTTTCTGTTGGTCACAGCTCCGGTTCAATTGTATCATCTGCAACATCAATTTCTCCCGTTAGGTCATACGGATGTTAATTAGTGAATATCACTCGCTGATGTTTGAGAACAAAAGCTAATCGGATAACTAATAGTAGTTAGAGAACTTATAGCTATTGCCAATTGTTCCAATTTTTTTAAGGAAAATTAGTGTTTAATACATGTTATACTCTTATTTTTTAAAAATAATTACACTCTACATAATTACATATTTTGTTCTCTTTCATGTCATATGTTATATTCAAATTAATATACATATTTTTCTCTCCTCCTATGTGTTAGAATTTTTTTAATCTTCAATCCTTAAAACCAGTTATTTGATTATTTTTAGAAAATTAAAAAACACCAAAACCCACGTGTACGCAATGTCGTACGATAATGCATGATAGTGTAAATGTTTTCGAAAAAATTCACCCTTGTATACTTTTTTAATAATAAATATTACTATACCATTTTTCGTAAATTATTTTATATCTAAAATCCGTCATATTTTTTTAATTAAAATCAAGATATATACCAAATTTTTTTGAAAGATTTCTAATTGGTTTATATAATCAAAATTTTTATGGGCATTATTGTTGGCATTTTATAGAAAACATTTCATGGATTAATTTCAACGTAAATGATCGTTAGAAAATGTTCTCCGAATTCTGCCAAACAAAAAATATGAAGAATATATATATACATATATATTCAAAAAATATAAATTTTAATTATTAAATAATTATAATATATAATTATTAACATGGAAAAACTAATAAAATATATAAAAAACATGTTTTAAACATAGAATATTGCTTAAAACAGTTAAAAGCCACATAATTTAGTCTGATCAAGATCCTATCCCCGATCCTGAGAAACTATAGAAGAATTGACTCTGCATGACAACGCTCAACCCTTGACTCGTCTCTGTGTTGCTCTTCCTCATATTTTCAACATCGATGTATCTATGCTTGACGATTTGAAGATGCAGAAGATGTGTTGAACATGAGCATAAGATGAATTAGCTCTCAAAATGGCGGGAACAACATTTTGAACGTAGAAGAAGCTTGAGAAATGGAAGCTAAGAAGAATCATAAAAGAAAACATCAAGAAAAGGACACGATTGGTGTTAGGGAAAATGAAAATCATGATGATTTGGGTTTAGTATATAAGGAGTATGTTTTGAGTTTTGAAGTGAAAATTTTTTTTAAGAGAGTCTGTGATAGATCTTGTGAGAAAGAACAAGGTGAGAGATCTTCAAAACATGTAAGTTACAAGTGAGGAAACAATTCTTATAATCAGATTGAAAATGTGGAATAAATGTTTTTTGTTTTTGTTAAACATATGTGTTCTCCAAACTTTCAATTGGTATCAGAGCATGCATTTGAGGAAAGAAAAATATTCTTTCATAAACGGGGAATATCATGTGACAAGGAATGAAGAACAATCAATAGTCCATGGAAATATATGTGTTACTTGATCTTGACAAGTTCGGGTGGTGGAAAGTGCAGATCCAAGAACTCCTCAAGAGTGTAGACGAAGATGTTTGGACCGTGGTAACTACAGGTTGGAAAGCACCAAAGAAGAAAAATGAAAAAGATGATTCCAAGAGACTTTGATGAATGGACTAAGGTTGAAAAAGTCAAATCAAAATACAACTCTAAAGCTCTATCAACATACTGGTGTTCACTAACAAAAGATCAATGCAAACGAGTACATGGGTGTGTAACTATTAAACATGCCACGAATATTTTTTAAGCTACATATGAGGGAACTGATTATGTAAGAACGACTCGTGTGGATATAATTGCCTCTGAAATCGAAATGCTTAAGATGAGAGAAGATGAAAGTGTTGAAGAAATCAGCGGAAAGATATCCTCAATAGCTAATGTATCAGATGTGCTTGGAAAACACTACAAAAAAGCTGGTAAAGAAGTTTCTGAGATGTTTACTAGGTCAATACCAGTCCCACAAATCCGCTATATAAGTAGCAAAAAATTCAGATGACATGAAATTCGAGCAAGTGGTAGGTATGATGCAAGCACGTGTACTAGAAACAAAACAAGAAGAATCTAAAAAGTAAGGTTTTTCTTGCACTCCATCTAATCATCATACTGGACCATAATCATTTGAAGATGTTGGTAGGCTTCTTATCAAAAGTACTTTAAGAAGTACGAACGCGGACAACGTCGTGAGGGACCAAACACCACTGAGGTAAAAACCAGAATCGAAGTGGACATAGGGTACCGCATATATGATGTTCACTGCAATGAGTGTAAAAGATACATACACTTTAAGGAAGACTACTTTAAGGAAGACTGTCCAAATATCAAGAGGAAAGAGGCTCTAAAGTGCCATGTATGCAAAGGTTTTGGTCACCTAAAATATGAGTGTAAACATGGAAAAGAGAAAAGAAAAATCATTTGTGAGCCAAAATGGTGAAGCGATGATACCGACACAGAAGATGATAGTGAAGAAGAGATGATTAATCTAGTAGCATATGTTGGAATCACTGAAGAAGGATCTAATATAGATTCTGATAATGACGTTGAAATATCTTTGTTTGATGAAAAATAATTTTGTGTGAAGGGCTGGTATATTCGAAGAATTAGAATATGGCATTAATACAAGAAAATAAAGATCTACCAAAAATGATGGATATACCGAGGAGTGACTACAAGAGGAAAATGAAAAAATAGTTTTGCTTGAGCATCAAATTTGTGAGAAGCTAAAGAAAATTGAAATGATGTCTAAAAGAACAAGGGATCTTGATAAATTTCTCACACTAGAGAGAAATTTAGTACGAATGTGTCTTGGTTGATACAACTGCCTTTGTTGAGGCAACTGTTGGACATGATGAGGAAGAAGTCAAACCACGGAAGTTGTGAGATGTAAAGGAGACAGCTCTGGAACAAAAGGTGTGTCTCATCATCTCCAAAATACCAGAAGAAATCATGCTTTCAGAACTCGAAAGAGCTGTTACTACTATGAAGAAAAAGGGCATGTTAAGCTACGATGTTACCGGTTGAATGAAAGGATTTACCATATTTTACATACGTGTGACTATTATATTGATAGAAGATACAAGGTAAGAGTTTGGGTAAGAAAAGAATTTATGTACTATTAGTCAGCGCTTACTTTAGATATATCTCAGCAAATTAGACATGAAGGTGTAAGGCTCGCCCAAACCTAATAAAAGAATCTAAGAATATCTTTAAAGAACCTTATCTTCTTGAACAAGTAAAAAAAAACTAAAAGAAAAATAAAAAACAATGAAAGCACAAAATTAAAAGATAAAACCAAAGCATGTAACGTAAAACCAACGAGCAAGCATGTGACATGCACGAGCTACATCAGGTCACCCCCGAGTTGGGAAGGATTCGACCACGATTCCGGAGCTGCATTAATACCGTGAAATGGAGAAAGGTGGCAGACATTAAAGACATTTGAAGTCTTAATATGATGAGGTAAACAAACGCGATATGCATTAGGATTAATACACTCCAAAACTTTGACCGGACCAGTAGAACACGATTTAAGTTTGTTGTATTCACCCACATGCAAAAGATCTTTGGTTAAGACCACCCAAACCATATCACCCGAAGAGAAAATAACCTCACGACGTTTTCCATCAGTTGCGGTCTTGTAATTGGCCGTATTCCACTCTAAATGAGCGTGAGATTTTTGATGAACCTGTTTCATAGACTCAACAAAATCGATAGCTTCACCATGATGACGTGACCTATCCGGAAGCGTTGTAAGATCCATTGGAGCCCTCGGAATATTGACATAAACGACTTGGAAAGGAAAGAAGCCGATAGTACAATTAAGTGTTCGATTATGCACAAATTTAGCCTATCCAAGCTTCAAGTCCCAAGTCTTGATGTTATCACCTACTAAACAGTGCAAGAGATTACCCAAAGAATGATTAACCCCTTCTGTTTGACCATCCGTTTGCGGATGATAAGAAGTACTGAGATTAAGACTAGTACCCAAAAATCTCCATAATGTACGCCAAAAGTGACTGATAAATTTAGTATCGCGATCCAAAAAATAGATGATGGTAAACCATGCAGACGGTATATCTCTTTGAAAAAAACCCTGCGACACTGATGGCATCGGTTGTCTTGTTGCATGGGACAAAATGAGACATCTTTGAGAAACGGTCGACGACAACAAAGATCGAGTCACAACCACGTTGGGTATGAAGAAGACCCAACACAAAATCCATGCTCAAATCAGTCCAAGGTGGTGTAGGAATCGTTAGAGTGAGATACAAACCCATGCTAGTCGCCTTACTCTTCGCATGGTGACATGTACGTCAACGCTCTACAAACTGCTCGACATCATGCCGTAATTGAGGCCAAAAATAAGAATGAGAAACCAAATCTCAGGGCCAATCACGACCCACATGACCCTCATTATGCAGTTAAGAGATAACCTGAAGAACCAAACTACAGTTTAGAAGACAAAGACGCAAACCTTTGAACAAGAAGTTGTCCTGTAATATGTAAGTAGTGTCTAGATCGAGCTTTGTGTCATATATACGCGAGAAGAACTTGTCAGAGGCATAAATATCCGCAAAGGACGCAAAGCCAAGAACCAATGCATGAGTGGCCGTAAGAAGTGCATGGTGCAGACTCAAAGCATCAACTACACGATTGAGCTTTCCTGCTTGATGTCAGATCAAGAAAGTGAATTGTTGAAGGTATGAAATCCAACTCGCATGGCGCGATGACACCTTAGCCTAACCATTCAAGTGTTTCAATGCATCATGATCAGTAAAGAGAACAAACTCATGGTGGACTAGGTAATGGCGCCAGTGTTTAATAGCTTGAATAATGGCGTAAAACTCGATGTCATAAGTGATATACCGACTTCAAACACCTGCCAACTTTTCGCTAAAATACGCCACTGGACATCCATGTTGACTAAAAACCGCACCAATGCCTAACTTAGAGGCGTCACAATACAGTTCAAAAGCGATGTCAAAGTCCGGTAAGACTAGAATCAGCGCAGTAATCAGTTTGTCTTTGATGAGTTCAAAGGCAGCGGTAGCCTCATCGGTCCAAAGGAACTTACCATCACGCATACAACTAGTAATAGGTGCCATGATGGTGATAAAGTGACTAACAAACCGCCAAAAGAAATAAGCAAGACTGTGGAAGCTCCGCACTTCCGTCACAGATCGTGGAATCGACAATGACTTGATTGCTTCAATCTTTGATGCATCAACATCTGACCTGGAAGAGGAAACGAAATATCCAAGAAACAAAACTTGTCCACACCAAATTCAGATTTATGCTGAGCGGCAAAGAATTTTCCACACCTAAGTGTAACCAAACCTCACGCAAATGCTGCAAATGTGTGTCAAGACACGCGAGGGACTTTTTTAATAAAAGGCTGAAGAGCCTAATTCACGACTCACATGAACATACTAGGCGCATTCGATATCCCGAAAGGAATGACAAGCCTTTCAAAATGTCCCTCGCGTGTCTTAAAATTAGTTTTCGATTCGTCACCTGGATGAATACGAACCTCGTGATATCCGTTCTTCAAGTCAATTTTAGAGAACACTTTAGCAGCGCCTATTTGATCCAACATGTCATCTAGATGAGGAATGGGAAAGCGGTATTAGATTATGATCTTGTTAATTGTCTGAATGTCTACACATATGCACCAAGAACCATCCTTTTTGGGGATAAGAAGCACATAAACAACACAAGGGCTGAGACTTTCACACATATATCCTTTACGAAGCAAATCTTTGACTTGACATCTATGTTCCACATGTTTACTAGGCGACATCCAGTAATGTAGGCGATTAGGAATAGAAAAGCCGGGGACAAGGTCAATTTGATGGTAGATGTCGCAAAGAGGAGGAAGCCCGGTCGAGAAGTCTTTAAGGAAGACGTCTTTGAATTCATGGAAAAGCGGCACAAGGGCCAAGTGAGTCGTAGCCGAGACCATAGCGGACGAGGATGCTGAAAAGATGGCCAAAGAAAAACCCTCGGCCTTGAGCTCATCATCAAAAGAGGAGAACGAGCACAAGACAGGTGCCCGATCCGTGGAATCGGTAGTGGTGTGACGTTTTCTCCCATTGTGTTGGAAGAGCTTGCTTTTTTTCTTGCTTTCTGGTTTAAGTGTTCTAACTTCGCGAGTTCTTCGTTACTGAGATTGAGCAATTCAGATGATTTGATAGATCTTCAGTTAAGGCACCTACAAAACAAAGACAAGAAGAAAGAACAAGATTAGTACTGAAAAATAAAAATCCTATACTAGACGCTAAGTAAAACTTAAAAGGCACAATTGGTCCCCGGAAAAGACGCCAAAAACTTGATACACTCAGGTTTTAACCCAAATATATTCACTGCAAGTATGTACAGACGCAATATTATATGAGGGATCGAATCCACAGAGACCAAGTTTTGCGGCTCTTAGTTAAAACGTTCGATTCTAGATAAGACAAATTAAATAGATTTTTTTTTTTAAAATGATTGTAAATTAGAAGAAAATAATTTAAAACAGTTGTAAGCAATTAAAGAAAGCATTAGGCGTTTAGGGACCATAGGGTATTAGCATTCATAACAAATCTAGACTAAGAACCTAACAATTTAAATCCATTATGTCAAACCCTAACTATCAAACTTGGTTTCTCTCGGAAACCCCTAATACCTAACAAGATGAGTACTCAGACATAACTAAGCAATCAAAAATCATCATTAAAGAAGAACACATAATCAGAAATCGAATCGTATTGAAAATAAAAGACAGAGTTCATAAATCTTCTCCAAAGACAGGGTTGAGATCTCTTCTCTCTGAAAAAGCTCTGAATTCTAAAAGTTTATTAAGGTGTGTTCTCAAAATAAAATCAGCCAAAAGGCTTTTTGTAATGCTCCAATAAAATAAGAAAAACCAAATCTAATAAGAAAAACTCTTGATAGGTCTTGAGGACGAATGCGTCTTTTTGATTATTTCCAAGCTGGTTCGAGCAAAGGGATCGATCGATCCAGGTAGGAATCGATCCATCCATTGTTATGTTTCTTCCAAGATTGATCGATCCAAGGTGAGATCGATAGATATGCTTTTACGTAGGTCTCCAGGAGCTTTGGATCGATCAATATGATATTACTCGGTTTTAGTGCATAATAGTGGACATTTATGTATGCTATTATGTATTATTCTTACTGTTTTCCTTGCATATTTGGTAGATTTTCAGGATTCTAGGTGTTCGGGTCGTGTTGGAACAAAAAGGTGCATTTCATAGCAAATCAGAAGAATTGGCTAGATGTAGAACAAAGTAATCGATCGTGCAAAGAGTGGATCGATAGAGCAATGGGTTAAGAGAAGTGCGCGATTGGGAAACATGGTGCTCGATCGGGCATTCCCCCTGGTTAATCCGAAGCATTGGATCGGTTGGGCTAACAAGAAGAACGATAGTGCAGAAAACAGAAGTGCTCGATCGAGCACTAAGAGGATCGATCTAGCATTCTACCCGAGAAGAATCAGAAAAATTCCAATTTTGCATCCAACTCCTCAAGCTTATCCAAAATTTCCTATTTTTATTACTTTATCTTTTTCACTATAAAAGCCTTATGGCTTAGGTTTTAGAAATGAAGCTTTATTTTATTTTTGAGAGTTTAACTGAGAGAGAAGAGATTCACCACCTTGTATTTGGAGAAGAATTTGTGAACCCTTTTTAATGTATCTATTATTATTTTATCATTTGTTCTTCAAAGATATTGATTTGTGTTTGCTTGTCAATGTCTGAGTAGTTTACTAGTTAGGTTTTAGGTTTTCCGGTGAAATAAAGTTTCATTGTTAGATTTATCATAAGCGGATAAAAATTGTTAGGTTTTTAATCTAAGTTTGTTATTAATGCATGAATTATATTGGCCATATATTTTATTGATATTAGACTAATAAACGCAAAGAGAATTGCTTTAGAAGTTGGATCTAGTCTAGATGAATAAGTGTTCTTGCTTGCGAGAGTATTGTCCTGAATGCTTTTGAACAATTGAATCTGAACATAAATGCATGGTTGAACTAGTTAGACACGGCGAGAGTTTGTTTCTAATAATTCGAACATAGGGTTTAATACTTCGAGAGGAGATTATTCTATCATTGTCTTTCATGTTGAAAACTATTTTCAAAGAAAATCCATGCATGATAATTTGACTTTTAAACCTAACTACTTTTGGATCCCTGATGCGTGACGCTTTTATTTCATAGTTTACGACCACTTTTATTTTATCGTTTTGATTCGTTACAACCAACTTAATTATTTCTTCTTAGCTTGATTTGAGATTAAACTGAATCGTGTGCTTTCTGGTCTCTGTGGATTCGACCATTTGCTTTACTACATTGATATGTTCTCTACAGTACTAGTATTATGATTAAATTCTTAACCTATCACGATCTAGGAATGGATAGATCGATCTCTTCATGTGTGCTTTTATGGTTGATCATTCTTCGGTTTAGATCGATCTAACCATCTTCATTTGTCTATTTGCACCTGAAATCTTCTGAAAACCATCATTTTTGCTCCAAAATGTCTCTAACACCTAAAATCCTGAAAACACACCAAAAACATGAGGAAAACACTCTAATAATGCCATATAGAAAGTATAATTACCCAATATAAGGCATCAAAACCGAGTGATATCATGGTGGTAAAGGTGCGGTAGCTGGTCGCGTAGGTAACAACTCATGAGAGGGAAGAATAACAATTTGATGACTCTCCCAGGTGAAACTTTAAATGTTCTTAGCTCCATCATGCGTAATATGGTAATAAAATTCCCAAGGGTGACTAAGAAAAAGATGACTAACATCCATGGGTGCGATATCACAGTACACATGGTCACAGTAGTATGGTCCAATAGAAAAAGGAACTAACGCTTGCTGTGAAATCGAGACATTAACGCCATCGTGTAGTTAGCCAAGAGTATAAGGCGTAGGTATGAGGTTTGCGTTTAAACTCAAGACGATCCACTGCTAAAGAGAAAATGACATTGTGATAGCTACCCGAGTCAATGATAAATGAACAAATCTAGCCACGAATAATACACGTGGAGTAGAAAATGTTGTCCAAAGCCACTGGTTATCAGGGTGAGAAGGTGCCATGCAAGCTTTAAAAAGCAAAAGAAGGCGACATGTATCACCTGTTGTGATCTGAACATTGTCATGTTGCTCGTGATCAAGATCATCGGTGTCATCACCGGACTCAACCGCATCATTATCAAGTATATCTAAGACGAGGCTGCGGCAAGGTTGATTGGGAAATGCCGTTTGTTGATGGCCTGGTTTCCCACAAGCGTAACATCATAACACATTGGGCCGGGTTTAACGGTGTGGTTATTGTCATCAACCGGAGGAGCTATACGGGACGTCAAAGAACCTGGCTCGGATACCAAATGATAGAGAGGTAGAAGCAATAACAAGATAATAAGAGCGTCTAACGTCTCAAAGAGTACTCCTCTTTCAAACACCAAAGCCAATATTATTATTATTATTCAAAATCAAATTTGAAAACCTAAAACAAAGAGAGATGTTTGTAGATGTAAGGCTCGCCCAAACCTAATAAAAGAATCTAAGAATATCTTTAAAGAACCTTATCTTCTTAAAAAAGTAAAAGAAACTATTAGAAATATAAAAAAATGAAAGCAAAAAATTAAAAGATAAAAGCAAAGCCTGTAACGTAAAACCAACGAGTAAGCATCTGACATGCACGAGCTACATCTTCTGTCAGCTCCATAAACTCCCAGCAAAATGGAGTGGTTGAAAAAAAAAATAGAACCCTGCAAGAAATGGTTAGAACAATGCTTCATGCAAATAAAATAGTAAAATACTTTTGAGTTTAAGTTGTGAGTATTTCATGTTACATCGTCAATATAATAGCCATTCCCTATGAATTATGAAAGGGAAAACCATCCAGTGTGAGATACTTTCACATATTTGGATGTGTGTGCTATATTCTGAATGAAAAAGACCAACTAAAAATTTTGATGCCATAAGTGGGATACTCTGTGATGAGTACAATATATTGAGTTTACAAGAACAGACCAAAGTTGTAATGAAACAATGAATATTCTCTTCAATGATCTTCAACGCCAAACAGAAGGAATAGCCATTATGGATCTATCTGTTCCAACCTGGAAAACCACACATACTGATATACCAATCGAAGAAACATGAGAAGAAACAAAGGCTATAATAAATTTGTGTGTTCATCGAACTTACTCAAAACAAGATGTTATTGGGAATATAACATATAGCAGGGTTACAAGGAAGAAGATTAATTTCAGAGAGATCGCGGGTTATTCTTGTTTTGTGTGTAGGATGGAACCAAAGACCCACAAAGAAGCTTTGGCCAATGAATATTCGATTTCTTCCATGCCATAAGAACTGAAGCAATTTGAGAGAAGCAACATGTCGACACTAACTCCAATACTTGAGAATGTCAACATTGTTTGCACCAAGTGGATCTTCAAGAACAAAATCGAAACATCTCATGTGGTTCGCAACATGGACATATTAGTGGCACAAGAATATTCTTAAGTAAAAGGAATTGATTTCGATGAGACTTTTGCTCTAGTAGCTCGACTCGAATCCATAAGGTTTTTGTTTGGTATGGTATGTGTTTTGGGATTTAAACTACACAAGATGGATGTAAAGAGTGCGCTTCTTAACCTAATTATACAAGAAGATGTCTATGTTGAATAACCCAAGGGGTTTGAAGATCCTGAGCATCTAGATCATATTTCCAAACTTAAGAAGGATGAGTATGGTCTCAAACAAGCTTATAGGGATTGGTATGAGCGACTTACCATCTTCTTACTTGAGCAAGGTTACACTTGTGGAAGTGTGAACAAGACTCTGTTTATGTATACAAGGATTCAAAAATTCTTGGTTGTGCAGTTCTATGTTGATGACTTAGTGTTTTGTTCCACTAATCAACCATTTATTGATGACGTTATCAGATGTATGAAACAAGAATTTGAAATGAGTATGTGTGGTGAACTGACCTATTTTCTTGATTTGTAGGTACTACAAAAGGATGGTGAAATCTTTATTACACAGAGTACATAAACCAAGAACTTTATGACAAGTTTTGACATGGATTCTTGAAAATTTTCCAAGAAACCCACGTGCACCACCTACAAATTGTCAAAAGATGAAGAAAGAGAAAACATAAACCAAAAGCTGTATCGAGGTATAATTGGGAGTCTGTTGTACGTCACAAAAATTCGACCGGATATTAGTATCAGTGTTGGGGCGTGTGCACGATATCAAGCACAACCAAAAATATCTCATCTCAAGGCATTAAACATGATTGTCAAATATGTTAAAGAGAGTACAAATCTTGGTTTGTTTTACACCAGAGACAACATTCAAAATCTTACTGGTTACTATGATGCATATTATGTAGGAATTCTTGATGACAAACAAAGTAGTAGTGGAGGCAGGTTTTTTTGTAACAAAACTGTTGTGTTCTTATCTACAATAGAAGCAGAGTACATTGCACTTGGGAGCTGTTGCATGCAACTTTTGTGGATAAAATAGATGAGTAGTGTTTATGAGTTTTGACCAAAGTAATGTTGATACATTGTGATAGTTAGAACACAATCAATATCACAAAGAATATGGTGAATCACTCCATAACAAAACATATCGACATAAGTGATAGGTTAAGAATTTAATCATAAACTAATATTGCAGAGAACATATCAATGTAGCAAAGCAAGGGGTCGAATCCACAGAGACCAGAAAGCACACAATTTGGTTTAACTTCAAATCAAGCTAAGGTCGAATAATTAGGTTGTTTGTAGCGAATCAAAACGATAAAATAAAAGTGGTTGTTAACGATAATATAAAAAAACGTCAAGAATTAGATAATTCATAGGTAGTTAGGTTTAAAAGTCAGGTTATCATGCAAATATTTTCGTTTGAAAATACTTCTTAACTCAAAAGACAGAAACTACATTAATCTTCTTCCGAAGTATTAATCCCTATACTCAAATTACTAAAGACAAACTTCTGCCGAATTTAGGTATTTCAGATATGCATTACAGTTCAAATTTGATAAGTTCATCAACCCCTAAGACAATACTTCCGCAAGTAAAGGCATTTACTCATCTAGATTTGATCAGATTGCTAAACCAAATTCCTTTGTATTTATCAATCTAATATCAAGAACTAGGTGATCAAGCTAATTCATGCATTAAGAATAAATCTAGACTGAGAACCTACCAAATTCAATCTCTTTATGAATAACCCTAACAATCAATCCTGAATTCCATGGGAAAACCTAAAACCAAACTAGTGAACTACTCAAACATTGCAAAGCATAAACAATTCAATATATTTGAAGAGCACATAATTAAAATAAGTATAGATTTAATAAAAGGGTTCAAAATCTATTCTCCAAATACAAGGTTCAACAATTCTTCTCCCTCAACAAAAGTCTCAAAAGTTGTAAAAAGTGTAATAAAAAAAAAATATAAGTCAATGGCTTTTATAGTCTAAAAAGTGAAAATAGCAAAAATAAGTTGAGGACTCGGATGCAAAATTTGTAAAATTTCATGTTCTTCTCGGGTGAAATTCTCGATCGATCCCTCTGGGGCTCGATTGAGCACATCGAAATAGTGCCCGATCGTTATCTCTGTTGCACGATCGATCAGTTGCTTCAGATTTTTCCAGGAGAAAATGCCCGATCGGGCACCAGTGTTACCCAATCGTGCACTTCTCCAAACAGATTGCTCGATCGATCTCCATAGTGCACGATTGATCACTTCATTCTGAACTTTGGGGATTCTTCTGATTTATTCTGAAATGTTCTGAAATGCATCTATTTGCTCCCAAATGGCCAGAACACCTATAATCCTGAAAAATACACCAATTATGCAAGAAAAACACTCGGAATAATGCAGAATAGCATACATAAATTCCCACTATTATGTATTAAGACCGAGCAACATCAATAAGACATCATTTTATTCGAGATCTGGTAGAGGAAAAAGGTGTAATAGTGGATTATGTGAGCACAAAGTTTCAATTAGCTGACATATTCACCAAACCACTGCATTTCAAAAGATTTGTCAACTTGCGTAAGTCTATCGAAGTATGTGGAGTTTAATACTCTGAACAGTTAGGAGTGTAGCTGTGGGACAGAACATGATGAGTATATTTGTAATACCATGATACGCATTGAAAAAGAGCTACTTGTCATGCCATCACAAGTGATATCACGTTCAACTGAATATATCACAACAGAGGTCAAAGAGCTAAGGGTATGATAACATTGTTTTTAACTATGTTTCAAGCAACATCAAAGTCTGAGTACTTGATGGTACTCAGCTAAATATATCCAAAATAAATTCCATCTCCCTTGTGTGCATACAAAAGGTTGAAAACGTTAAGTCTCATTAGATAAAAGCATGCATATGTGAAAGACTAGTCACTGCCCACAAATATCATTGGATTGGTTGTTCTATGTCCAGAGCTTACATACTTTCTTAGCCACATCCTATAGATGCTTTGGTATATCCTATGCATAGTATTACACACTCTGAATGATCTCATACTTCTTAAACAAGACTCACTATTTGGTAAATGTGGTTGTCTAATTTTTTGTTTATTTTGTGCTGACCAAATCATGTGTTACATTTTTGAGATTTAGTTGCCAGATCACTCTCATGTGAGTATCGGTGCTGGTTCACCAGAACTCTAACATGACTACTGCTCATCTGTTGGACATAGTCCAAAAGTTTGTAAAAGGAAAAGCCCACTAGGCCCAATATACAAATATTCTCTCGTGTCATGTCTTCTAGCGGCAAACTGACTATCAAACTTCTAGGGTTGCATTTTTCCTCTGAAACGACGCGACTTCTCACTGCCTATACAATTGAATTTTTTGGCATTTTTCTATTCACGTCTGTATTACTAGTCATCATGAACATATTTCTCAATGGGTTCTCTAGCCTCTAAAGCCATTTGGGACTCTGTCGGTCTCCGATTTTGTATCTCGGAGTTTGCCATCTTCACCGATGGTGAACTCCGATATAAGTGTAGATGTTCCGTTATTGTTATAGATTAAAATTTATAGATTGTATGTTAGCAAAAGTTAATAATAAATATAAAGCTATGTAATTTTAAAGATATTGTATATTGTTATAGATTGTATGTACATTGGTTGAGTAACAATATACTTATTATAGTTTTAAAAATGTTTCTTATGTGAACTTTAGTCAACAAAAGTAACGAGATGTAAAATAATTTATGTTAATATATATGTACATAAGTCCAAAATCAATAGTTTTTCATGCACAAGACGAAAATATGTATCATGCGTATTCAGCTAAACTACATAACTTTTATAGTTAAATCTAGGTTCTAAGTCACATAGTATTAATAGAAATTTATATTAGCTTTACTTAACCAAACTTATTAAACTTGTATGCTCTTCTACAAATTCAAGATTTTTATATCCCACCAGCGAATAACCATTGATCTAAAGAACTACTCTTAATCAACTTACATCATGTTTTTTTTCAAAAACACATTTCATATAATTGATATATACGAAAATCAATTCCCTTATTGTTGGTGTTGTGTTTTGATATAATATATGCATAGTGCAAGTTTATTTAACATGTCCTACAATATTTTACTATTTAATGTCTAAATCCTGAATAAATATGATAATAGAAACATAAAATTAGAATAGCTACTACATATTCTTAAAAATCAATTTTAACTGAAACTGTTGGATTTAATAGCATAAAAATATGAAGTGTCATGTTTTTATAATTTAATTTTAAAATTTTTAGTTTTGTGTTTTTATAATATATTTTTAAGATGCTATTCATTTATAAATGAGACTTAACATATTACATTTTTTTAATAATTTATGTTTTATTTTTATTTCTATGTATAAAAATTTTTTCTTATACATATGCTTATATGGAAGAGTTGAAATTTTTAATAAAATAGTAAAACAGGGATGAGAGAAAGAATTATAACAATAAAAAATTTGATATCAAATTTTCTTTATTAAATATTGTGGTTACTAAAAAAACTCAATTATTGATATCTAGTTGTTACTATCTTTTTTCTATGGCTATTAAATTTGTCCATTCAATACTTTTTCTAATTTATTTCAATTAAATATCAATGTACGTTTTTAAGAAGTAAAATACTTAAAACTTTGTTACAACTAAAAACTTAATTTATTATATAATAATAGTGTTAACATATACATGCTTAATTCATCATATTAATGTAAGAACATAGAAATACTAAATTATTTGAGCATATATATATTATTATCTTTTTAAAATAAATTTGTATTGTTTTATTCATTTAATCATATTATTAATATTTGAACATATATAATAATATAGATTAAGAAAATAATATTTAATTTATTATTTTAAATAATTATGGAATATTTTTATTGCTTTATTCATTTAGTCATATTATTAAATAAATTTTAAAACTATTTTCATTTTATTAGCAAATTATTTTTTATTTATTTATCATATTAGCATATTTCAATTGAAAAATGAAAATTTTAATTTTAAATAAAAATAAATAAATAAAGTTTAAGCAAAATAGAAATACAATGTTTTTAGGAGATGAATATATGTAATTTTTATATTTTAATTTTAAAGGTAAGTTCCATATTTTTATGAGAAATATAATTTTTTTTATTAAAATTTTAAATTTATAATAGTTACCAATGGTATTGCATATTAAATTTTTACAAACTAAATGTTTTTCTTAAAATATTTTTCCCAATTAATAGTATAGATGGACGAGTTATATTCAACGAAAATGTTGGAAATGCCAGTCAAACCAAATAACTATTTTAAGTATGTATTCGAACAAAATGTTCACTCAATAAAGATTTCCACCCCTCTTACTCAAATATATATATATATATATATATATATATATATATATATATATATTTTTTTTTTGTAT
>OVBE01006469.1:0-19845 GCA_900406425.1 Iberis pinnata | reverse complement strand
TTAATCCGAGTGCAAAATTCTAAAACGACATCTATTTCAAATCGGAGGGAGTAATATTTTAGTATTCAATGCTATAGGAAATGCTCCGTTTGAAAGCATAGAGGTGAGGAATATTTAAGAGCATTAGCATATGCTAAATACTCAATTAAATGCTTTTTTAAACATATGTGATTGGATGAGCATGAAGCATAATGCTTTCCTCTATGCTCTACCAATCAAAGCCATAGTATCATATAATATATCAACATACAGCTTTTATAAGAAAACTTCTTATTAAATATTACTATTTTTTTGGTACAAATTTAACAGAGCATATAACGTGGGTTAAATCTTAAATTTCATATACTATAGAATCAATATATAAGCAAAAATAAGAACGAACAAACCTATTTTTTTTCCCCTTGATTCAATTTGTTTTCGCATCTAACAGAAGAAAATCTTTAAAAAACAAACAAACCAACTAAACCGGAAATAGATAGCTAAAAGTGGCTCAAATTAACACAGACGAAATATAAAAACAAAAACAAGAAACTAAATTCTCTAAAAGTCGCCGATCAGCTCACATATAAACAACACACTGATCTCTCTAAATTCTCCTGCAACATTTTAGTGAAGGCAATGTTAGAGTATAAGACAAGAGAGGTAACAATCCAAACACAACTACTTTATACACTAATTATATAAACATGATCACTAGAATTTCCTCTCAAAAGTAAAAGTTATGTTTTAAGGTTTTTATATCCATTTTTCACCTATCTTATTATATAAACCGGAACGCATTTAACGTGGATATGACACATAAGCAAAATTATAATTCATAAGATCTTGACATGTGGTGACATGTTATTTTAAATTAATGGAAACTTCCTTACGGTAAGTTTATTACTTTTTAAAAAAATAATAAAATAACAAAAAAGAAATATTTATTGCTCTTTTTAAATAGAAACTACATAAATAATAACAAAAATATTGATTTTATAATTTATCACAAATTATAAGATTAAAATAACAAAAATATATAACATATAAAAGATTAATATGTATAAATTTGAAGAGCAAAAAAATATATGTACACTTTTATGTTTGTTTAAAACTAAAAAGCTCAACATATGTTGATATTAGTTTTAACAATTTTGTAAAAAGAAACTAGAAATCGAAATACCTAATAATAACTAAACTTTGATTTTAACATCGATTAAAATATATAATAAAACGGATTATCATACTTAAATCTAAATAATTTACTTATACCCGCGTATCACGTATCACGCGGCAACTAATCTAGTTACACAATAAAGTATAATCTGATGATGTGTTAGAACTCAAAACCTACATGCTCTTTATTTTATCATATATATATATAGAGAGAGAGAGAGAAAAATTACTTGATCATTAGGTGTTGTTCTTAATCTCTAGAGAGTTTACTTGCAACTTCTTTCACCAGTTCTGTGTAATCAAAATGTTGAACTCAAAGCTAAAAACAACCAAAATACAAAAAAGATTGGTATCTTACCGGCATATCTTCAGCAGAAACACCCCCACCAGAATCTCTATTAGAACCATCTCCGGTCTTTCCTGATCCCTTATTATCACCCTGTCACATTTCCACAACAAAATATAAAGACACCAATAGGTAAAACTGAAAAATGGAACTTCTCTTGGAAGGTAGAAATGGAGTTCGACGTTTATGTACCTCCAACTGCATTAGCAGGATTGTTTCAGCAACCATACAAAGGGAATGAAAAGAACCATATTAGTCTTACATAGTGAAAGCTTGGAAGCTAAAAGAGCAAATATCTAGAATTGCATCATGTGAGTTGATCTAAATTTCTTGCTTCGGAAACTTAATACTGAAAATTTAGTTCTCACAGAACATATCGAAGAAAGTTGCAATGAATGTTTTGAAGTACAATAGCCTGAAAAAGGGAGTCATAGCAACTTACCTCCCTGTACCTAGCTAGGTATATCTTTAGGGGTTCAAGATAATCCTCAAATCCTAATGTTGCCATTGCCCACAACAAATCCTCACCATTCACAGTTTTTCGTTTCTCTTTCTGGCACCTATCGCTAGCCCTGATATATTATAAATCAAATAGATAGCAGTCAATTGACCATTACAGTCTGAAAATCAACTTAAGACCAGCAAAAGTGCCCTAAAGCGAAGTTTCTGCACCTTAAGCTATAGACTACTCTACAGCCAAGCTTATCTAAGACTTGTTCATATATCATAGAATATAACTTATTTCTCCTTGATAAAGGCTGGGCATTTATGTTTAAATAAACAGAAAATCCATCAAGCAGAGACCCTTAAAACGAATTCGACACAAGCAATTCCTGCACAATCGCATACGCTATGCTTTAAAAGAACATAAGGGAGAAGACAAAATCCAAAAGTTAAAAAGAAAACGAGATCAAGCAAAGCTTCTACTCATAGTAGTATGATATGATTGTGAAATCATACTTTAAGAGAACAAGGCCTAAGAGAATACTTTAGAAGAAACAGAGGTTAGTCTAAAACAGGAGACTTAATTGTAAGGATATCTTTTATGCATTTTGTAAGGAGTGAGACTTAGGTCTTGGAGCAATTTCTCTCTAGAGAAATTGAGAGGATCTTAATGATTGAGTTCTTAAGATATTTGGGGTTTGTAATTGGATTATACTCTTTGTATTTCCTTTTACAAACAATTAAATGCATCTTCTATTTTCATGTTTTTGGATTTGAGAGTGATTCTAAACTAATTAGAGAGAGTTTGGATTTAAGATCATAACATAGTATTGATAAAATATAGTAGAAGTAAACCCAGAGCCGGTCTTTAGCCCAAACAGAGCAAGCATGCACTTGCGCTCCATTTTATAGTTTAAAAATTTTAGTTAAGAAAACGGCCTATTTTTTAAAAAATTATACAATTTTGGCCTATTTTTCCATTGTAGATTGCGGCCTTTAGAACATTTTAAAATCTTAGGACCGGCCCTGAGTAAACCTATATCTAAAATTGAATTTCAAGAATCAATCTTTGCTCTAAACTTGTTAAAGACTTTCTAAATTCTAATCAATCGTTTGCTACTAGTTTCTTTGAGCAGAGTTCAAGAGATTGATTAAGAGAAACATACTCGCTAGTGATGAAGCTGATAAACTCAGAAACGCATTCCTGAACAGTATCCTTAGCATCTTTTCCGATCTTGCCGTTAGGAGGTAAAGCCTTCTTCATGATTCTGCTAATATTAGCTATAGGAAGGTATCGATCCTGCTCTCTAACAGAACCGCCGCTTTCTCCACCATCTCCTCCTGGGCTCGAAGGTGTATCCGCCATTTAAACTGCAGAGAGAGTGAAGAAAATTTATCAATCATCATTTTGAAATCCCAACCCTTAGACATGGTTTGATAAAGTAGAAATTGGAAATGGCGTACAAATTTTGAAGAGTTGAAATTTGAAGAAGAAGAAGAAGAACCTTGAAATTTGGGGAGAATTAGGGCTTTAGAGAAGTTGAATTTCTATTGAAGAAATTTTTTTCTAAGTCGTAGCTGATTTGGGTGACTGCTGTAAATACAATATCAATACACGATTTATTTCTTCTTCTTTTTTTTGTCACACGATTTTTTTTTTGTGACGATTTATTTCTTTTTTAGCCTTTTTTAATCTTTTCATTTTATTTATTTCTGTAACTAGATATTGCAGATTGTTTTAGTTTTGGACCAACAAGCAAATAGAGTGGTTGAGAGAAGAGTTTTTTTTGTCTAGTAACGTTAATAAATTCACATGAGATTTAGTACCATTCCATTTGAAATGGACATCCCAACTAGAATTGGGCAAAATATCCGTTAAATCCGTTTCGATCTGTTATTTGTTTCGAATTGATTCGAAAAATTCGGATATCTGCAAGATTGCAGAGCAAAACAAATTATAAATGTCGTATCCGTAAAAAACCGGTGCAAATATAAATATTGTTTTTGGAAGACTGAATATCCACTTTGATCCGTAAACTTTGACCTAAAACTATAATATATAATTATATATATATATATATATATTTGTATAGTAGGATAGTATAAGTTAATTTTATGAATATATAATAATAACATAAAAGCTATAATATTATTAGAATATATGAAATCTATTTTATGAAATAAACCCTATCTTAATTCTAAATGGCTAACATTTATTGAAATATAAAAAATTAATAGATTATTATACAAATAAATAAATAATCGATATATCTCATTTCTCTTATTTTTCTAATTTTAAAATTTTAAAATATATTCTTTGTTATTTTTATGAATTTTTTATATTAAAAAAACATTTTAAAAACGGATATGATCGGAGCAGATTTCCGCAAATATTAGTAGAAAAGTCTCGAATATATGGTTTTTTCGGATATCCAAAAATTTCCAGAGTAAAGGAAACGGTAATCTGTAGCAGAGCGGAACGCAAATACTGTAATTTTTATGGATATTCATTCCATGTCCACCCCATGTAAAAATTATCAACGATCTTGTAGTAATTAGCTAATGGGCCGATTTTTGTTGCAATTCAAATATTAAGCAAAGAAACAAATAGAGTGATTAAGTTACATATTAGAATTATATTTAAGCTGTCTAGCCATTATCTACTATTTTTCAGTAAGATAGTGATTCANTTTTTTTTTTTTTTTTTTTTTGGTGTTAATTAAAACATGATGATTATATAAACGAACTTGAATTATCATTTCAGAATTTAGATTATTAAACCCATTTTTGGTAACTTAAAAACCAAAAGTTACACCAAAAATAATATTAGCTTCTTTATGGGATCCTTTTCGAGCCCGTGCAAAGATAAGGCTAGTTCAGCAATGTGTTGGCAGAGACAGTCAATCTCGTTTAAGTCGCACACCTAAACGAAGACAGTAAAATCGATAAACTTTAATCTTAGTAATCTAATACTACCTAATAGTGATACACAACATTTGATACACTTCGGTTTCATTTTTTTCTTTATTCCATTTGGTGTTGTTTCTTTCTAGTAAATTACATTTCTAAACAAATCATTTCACCTTCTTCCATAGTTACACACATCTTTTCATCTATTTTTTGACTCCACCTGATCCTGTAAGTCTTCAAAATCCAAATCCCATGATCAATCAATATCAGTTTTGAAATTTGACTCGAACAGAACATTGTAACCAAACACAGTTACTACTTCTACCTCATTTCATCATGTCTGCTTGGTTCCAATGTGGTGTAGTTTCATAAGCATTGCAACTGGTTGGGACTGATTGGTTCAACTGTTCTGCAAAGCGATTGGATATGGAACCATTCATATATAAAGGAACAACATTGCTACTACGAAAGTTGTTCTCCAATCTTTGATTTGGAATCATACCGGTGATATTTGGGTTTGCTTGTTTCAAACTGTGATTCGAATTCATCGTTGTGCCATTAAATGGTATGTTTTTTGGTCTTGCTACAAGTAAAGGGTTCATTCCTGTCACTCTTTTCACAGTTTCCTCTGCCATCTTCACCTACACAAGATTATATGAGTAACAAAATCTTTAAGGCTTGTAGGAGTTTCTCTAAACACTTTACAGTATAATCAAACACAGTAAGCTTATTCACAGAGATTAGAGCCAAATGTGTATACCTTTGTTCTCAAAGTTTCGATATCAGCTTTTAAGATTCTGTTATCTACAACAGCTGTATCATACTTCTTGTTCATGTCATTAAGACGCTTAAGCAAAGTCGAATGCTCAGCACGTAATTGGCCAACCTACAAAAGGTAAAACGTTGGTATAACTCCTTGTAACGAAACGGAAAGACACTATTAAGTAATGTCTCTATGGATGAGTAACTACTGTAAGCCAAGACCTGTGTATCAAGCTCATTCATTTGTTCTTGCTTTCTTTTTCTAGAGCGCCTAGCGGATTCTCTGTTCGAAAGCATCCTGAGAAATTAACAAATAAGAAGTCAAGAAGCCCTAAACAAGAGAGAAAGAGTATACTCCACACTGAATCAGAATCTATAACCAATGGCGGAGCTCCTGAATAAGATGAAACGGAGAAAGATAAACCCTTCTAATAGTAATAAGAAAATCAAGATCTGTACCTCCTAGCACGCTTTACATCAGTAGGATCAGCATTCTCTGTTGTTTCTGTGTCTTCATCGAGATCTTCATCATGAGAATCATCTCTTGATGAACCACTGGTTGCTTGCTTGACCTGACTATCTGGTTTATTTTGTGTGCCGAGTGACGGAGCAGCACTAACGGATGAAACACTGGGTGACATTTGTGTCACAAGAGGACCTAATTTTTTTAAAAAAAAGATCCATTTTCAGTTAGCTAAAGAAAATTTCTGGTGAAAAGGAAAAACGATATGAACAGGATGTAGAATCTAGCAGAGTGAGTTTATTATTGGATATGCAGAATCCAAACTCATACGACATAGCACAATGAAAGAGATGTGAAGATGATAACTAGTACTGAAACACTAAGGCCATATTCAACAGAATCACTCTTATGGTGACTCTTTAGCTGAAAAACACTAGTGATAAGCGTGAGCCCTAGCACAATGAAAGAGATGTGGAGATGATAAAACAGTACTGAAACACTAAGGCCAAATTCAACAGAATCACTTTTATAGTGACTCTTTAGCTAAAAACACCAGTGATAAGCGTGAGCCCCTAATACTTATATCAGCACATTCATTCACCAGAGTAAGATTTTGAAGTTATCAAAGAAATCACTGTTTCCTTACTCAAAATTGACATAAGAGGCCACTTTCAGAGTACTCTAAGCATGAAAATGGAAGAGACGGGAAGAGTCCAAACCCTACTATCATACGATTAAAAAAATTGTTAGAATCGTTAACGAACCTTCACCTTGAGATCCAATCAGAGGAAGCTGTTTCATATTATCAGATGAAGCAGTCGAATCTTCCGGCTTCACAGTTCCGACCTGCAGAAAATCAAAAGAAATTTTATGCTAAGATCAAAAGTGTTCTTAATATGAAAACAGGAGAGATAGATGAAAATACGAACACGAAGCGCAACAGCAGCGCAAGCGAGATGAAGCTTGCTCTTGAGAATCTCTTGGTATTGGTTAGGATCAATTTCAACAGAAGACGACGGTAGACGATTCCGATTCTCTTGAGGCTTCTGTATCTCAACGACATCAGCGATTTCAGATGCAGATTCTTCTAATCTCTCAACAGACGGGACAGATTGTAGAACAAGCGAAGGCGATCGTCTAACTGCATTTTCCGTCGCTGAAGAAGAAGAATTAGAACTCAAAACAGGAACAGACATCTCATCGAGAAGCTTCTGAAATGACCATTCCGATTGACTTCTATTCATCCCGTCGTCCGGTACCGGAGCTGGAGCTAGAGGATACCAGAAAACATCGGTCAAATCGTCAACAGAGGAAACACCATTCATCGCTATTTCTCACCTAATCTCTCTCTCTCTTTCTCCTTTCGATGTTTCAAGTGGATACGAGAATTAACGTGGACCTGGTTAAATAATCAAATTTCTTACACGTGTCGATCAGTTATTGGATATATTTTAAAAATAAAAAAAGAGAGGACGAATCATAGGTCCCACACATTTTTTTGTCAAGTGATGTTGTCGTTTGATTGGCTGGAGATATTATCCGAATCGAAGATCCGAGTACAAAAATTTGAGAAAAACTAATAAAAAATTAATTAAAAAATGTTTAGAGGCTTTAACATAGATAGATGATGATCTTTATTCCCATGGACAATCTCTGATTGGGCGACCTAGTGGCTAATGCGGAATATTTGTGGATACTCTGGTATAACTGGAAAGCACGAAATGACAGAATTTTTTAACAATAAAATATGAGATCCACTAGACGTTTTGGACACGGCATCCAAGAAAGCTTCCGATTGGATGTATGCGCATACTAGTAGCCAGGTTGAAAACTCAGCAAGACTGATGGGACAAAATATTTCTTGTCAACCAGTGTTTCCTTCCCTAACGACTACATGTTTTGTCGATGGTGCATTGAAACGAGATGCTCATACTTGTGGTGTTGGATGGGTCTTCAAGGACCAATCAGGTTTAATCTCGGTAATGGGGTCTAGGGGATTCTATCAGAGCTCATCCGCTCTTCATACAGAGTTGCTCAACCTCCTATGGGCTTTACAAAGTCTGTACAGAATGGGGAACACATGCAATGTCTTCTATACAGACTCTAAAGCGTGATCATGATGATCGCACACCCATCCGAATGGCCGGTTTTTAGTTCAGAATTGAATGATGTGTCAACTTATCGACGAAGATTTCAAGAATAGATTGAATCAGTTTCCAAAGTGTCACCACATCGAATACATTCTGAAGGCACATTAATATGACGTCTGACCAGATTTGAGGCTACCGATAGAGATCCCGACCCAATGCACCACAAAAATTGTTTCAATTTAGGTGGTAATTGTGATTTCCAAATTTGAGCCGCAAGATCATGTGAGATTGGAATTGGCTCAGAGACATTTGTAGAGAACAACAAATCCGAGGTTGCTGTGTGGTAGCCTGACCGAACGGTGTAGAGTCCATCTCTTGTAAACCGCCAAATATAAGCATCAGAATCAGGGGCACGAGGAAGATAAAGTTATGTGATGATACTACAATCTATTGGATCTACAAAAGTGGACAAAGTAGTTTCCAAACCTGATTTGCCAATAAAGCCTGATTGAAGCAGTGCAAATCCCGAAATCCTAATCCGCCATTAGTTTTTGATCGAGTTAAACGGTGCCATGTAAACCAAGACATTTTGCGACGATGATTGGACGTACCCCACCAAAACCATGCTAGCATTGAATCAATATCATAACAAATAAAGAGAGGTAGTTGAAAGCAGTTCATGGAATAAACATGCATTGCCAAAGCCACTAATTTAACGAGAGCTTCTTTCTCCGCATTAGACAGAAAACGACACTGCCAACCGGAGATTCTTTGACGGACTTTTGTGCTAATATAGGTGAACATTGCTGATCTGTTATGCGAGAATTGCTCAGGGAGACCAAGATACTTACCCCTCCTCCCACATTCGTAGTGCCAAGGATACGTTGTTTTGAACGTCGGGTATGTTGATAAACATTCAAACCAAAAGTTATCATCGATTTAGAAAGATTAATCATCTGACCTGACGTTTGCTCATAGCAATTAAAAATCCGAAAGAGAGATGAGCAATTAGAATGTTTTTCAAATGTTATTTTTCAGATAAACTTTGGGTGATTTGGTTAAATAGGATAATTTCATTCAAGTTCAACTAGATTTAGATTTGGATATTTCTAAATTTCAATATAATTTGAGTACCGTTTGAGAAATTACACTACCTCTAATTTCAAAAGATAACAATTATTTTCTTTACTGTATTACTAAAGAACTAACAAAGTAAAAAAATTAAGAAACAATAAGTAGATAGAACATTGACCATATATATATGTATATAATATAAAGTTTAAATCATTACAAAGGCTTTCTAATGTAAACATGATTACACATAAACCACCTTGGATCGATCAATCATCTTCTTTTTAACTTTCATACTCAAATTCCTCTGCATCCAAAAAAAAATTGGTGTACTAAAGGGCAGAGAGAGCTTCGGATGATTTAAAAAACAACGAGCATGCCCAAAGAAGATGATGATACAAAGTATAAAGAATGTGCTTTTGCTTTAATCAGACCGTTCTCTATTCCGACCATTCTTCTGATTATTATACATCGGAAGTAGCCAACGACCACCATGTTTCCTCTTTCCATAACATCTCCAATAAACCACAAATACTCCAATTATGCAAACTATAGGAATTGCCCATCTATTTTGCCCCCCGAAAAAACCGCAATAACAAAGCAATGTGTTAAAATATGACATAAAATATTATTAAAGTATCCAAATAGTAACTGAAGTATGGTATGGTCAAAGGCTGGACGTTCAAGTATTTGGGTTGGTCTGGGTCGTGTATTTCGGTTTTGGGTCATTTGGGTAGTATTGATTGATACCCATTTAGGAATCATTAAAAATTCGGGTCGGTTCGGTCCGGATATGCCGCGGGTCGGATCGTTTCGGGTAATTTTATAAACCGAACAAACTTGGATCCGATTAAAAGCGATTATTTTTACCCAAATTATCCGTTCAGACCCGAAATACCCGGAATTACCTAAATTACCCGAATAACTCAAACCAAAAATCTAACTAAAACCTGAATTATCCAAACAAACAAAAACGGAAATATAATCAAAAACCTAAATTACCCGATAAAATTATTTAATATATATATATATAAGTAATATATACATTCGGGTTTTTGGGTACCCATTCGGGTTTTTTGGTACCCATTCGGGTTTTGGTTCGGGTACCCATACTAAAAATAATAAAAACCGTTCGGGTTATTTGAAAATACGGTTCGGTTTCGGTTCATTTAGTATAAAAGAAATTTTCAAAGGTTTTACTAATGGGATCGGATTTTAAAGCTTGTTACCTGTCTAAATCGAGAACGGGACTATACACAACAGTTTCCCATGTCCCAACGATGAAATGCCAAACTTGATTGTAATAAAGAGATTCCGCTGTCCAAAACATTCTTGTATACGTCTCCAAGAATATGAAAAGCACCCATGCCGCCATTTCTAGTAAGATGAATTTGATAATGAACCGGCCAATAACCACCATTACAAGAGAGAATGCAACTAGCCAGTTAAACAATCGGTTATTGTATTCTTTGATGAACAAAGACCGCGCCTTTCCCATCATCTGAACACAAAACTCTAAAGATCAAAATTGCGAATTTTTCGAAACTTTCTTAGATATGTCTATGTAGATATTACCTTAGTTAATTTTTGTTCATAATTTTGTTTTGAAGGACCAACACATTGTTGCTCAAAGGTTTGGTTACAGTACACAAAACCTGCATTGAATTTAGCCATTGAAGGAAGTCGAAGAGCTTGTAAATGGTCCATGTCATCTTCACATTTTGTGTATAGAGTCTCACAAAGCTTCGACGATTGGTATTCATTTGAAAGAACAAAGTTCTTATATACCTGCATAATTTTCAAAAAATTTATATTAAAGTTAACTAAAAGTTTGAATTAGATTTAGAGCTGGACTTCAGGTATTCGGTTCGGTTCCGGAACCTAATTTTTAATACCCAATCGCTACTTTTCAAATTTTCGGTTCTTCAGTTCCGGTTTTTTTGTCCAGCCCTAATTAGATTCTTAGATTAGTGAAGGGGTATTCGGGTATTCCTTTTGGTTCCCGGGTAGGAACTGGAACCGAACTGGTACCCACGGTTCTTAACCATATGGTAATTAGGGTGAAACCAAATCCGACCTAAGACCGTTTTTTTCAGTTCTTCGGTTCCGATTTTTTTGCCCCGCCCTAATTAGATTCTTAGATTAGTAAAAAAGCTCATTACCTCTTGCATTTGTTCATCTAATTGATCAACAGATTTTTTCGCATGTTGTCTACCGAAATGCTGATCATCAAATGATTTAATAGCTTCACTATGAGCTGTTTCATGAGCACTTCGTAGAAATTCTTCAGACATAGGTAGCTTCAATCTTAGCATCCTCTCATGGTAAAGCTTCACACATCTCTCAACAATACCTTTATTGAAAACTTCAACTAATGATCCTGTTGATGGGATCTCTCCTTTGTTTAAGGCATCCAATATCTACATATCATATAGCATTATAAATTGAAATGATGTGACAAATCAAGAACAGGTCATAAATTGAAAATTCTCACCTGTTCAAGGAAAGAAATAAACTCTTTCCCATTTAGTGTTTTCCCTTGAACAATCTTTGGGCGGATAGTATTAGCAACAAGCTTTTTCAATTCATCGCGTCTAGCAACATAGGTAGGATCCAAGTCCTCATCTTTCAGATCACAAAGTTTCGTCCTCATAAGATGTGGCTATATAACAAAAAACAAGTAGCAAAGTTAACACAAAGAAGAACCACTTATCTATATATTAGTTCATAGAGTGTTTCTTTACCTGTGGTAAGCTAAAGGCTGTGCTATTGTCACCCATTATAGCCAACGAATCACGAATCTGGTTAACCTGAATAAGGTAATAACAAAATTAGCTTCTGAGATAATAATGACGATGACTTATACGATGTAGAACAATGGAGAACATACCTGGTCAATGTTTTTGTTACCTGAAAACATAACAAACAAAATTGATCAGTCTATACCTTCTGTTACTTGTAAGAAATTATTAAAGAAAAGGAACACTGACCATCCTCATTAGGGACATGTCTCAGAGCTTCATCGACCATTTGCTGCACCGATTTTCCTTCTGTATGAAGTTGGTAAAGTGTTAATCATAGCCGTCTCACTTGCATCAAGTTTAATTTGAACTATGATGAATGTTATTGTCAAAAGCACCAGAGACTTACGCAGAAAATCACGCTGGATAAGCCATAGAAGCTTCGATGGTTCAAAAGCAACATCTTGACCCTACATAATACGCAGAAAATCAGAAACGAAGTTTCAAAGGTTGTCTCAGGAATATCAAGAGTTCTTAGGGTGTACCTTTACTCTGCCAAGTGAATTGCAAAAATCGATGAAAATAGAATCCAGTCAGTATTCATAAGAGCAAGCAGACATATTAGATAAGACAGAAGTGCAGAGTACTAATGAGCAAACCTTCCATAAAATTCTTCTGCCAACTCAACAGCAAAGGAGAGCCGAGAAATATCAGCTTCGCGGATCTGATAATAACTCATATCAGAGAGGGAAACGTAAAATGAAGTTAAATCAAACACTAGTTACTCTAAGTTACACGATAACACCAAGAACGCATTCATCTGTGCTTGAGCTTGCGTTCGACATACCAATTTAAACAAAACATGATATCGCAACATCTTCCACATTCAACATACCAAATAATTAAAATTTCTAAGGCTATTAGTTTCACTTTTGGTGCAAATCCTCATTTAAGATGAAGCTCTTAGAGCGTTCAAACACTTTTGTCTTTGGTTTTACTAATGGCATGATAATAGACATTGATATACATAAACCTCTACAGTGATATACTCTGTTGTGTTATGAGTTTAATGTACCTAGAAGCATAAGCAACACGAATAAGAAAACTTACTGTTTCAGGCAGATTATAGATAAGAACAGAGCTCATAACCGTCGCCAGAGCAAATATCCTGAAAAGTTGATTAAATACTTAGAGCTTTTGCAAGCAAATGTTTAACTTTGCAACTATGAAACTGTCTAGGTACCTGTCGTCATAAACATTCGACTTTCCAACACTTTCGAATCCTTCAGTGTCGAGGTAAATTACAGAAGTTTTTACTCCATCAATCTCCAACTCTAACGGTGTTCCCCAGACCCAAATACCTGTTTACAACAATTAAGTGGATTCCCAAGAAAAAAACAAACTTTATTAACTAGAGACCTTTTGAAATTCAAAAGATGATACTGTCCTCAGGACATTGATGTGGTACCTTTTGTTTTGGTATCACGCATGTGTCCAACACCAAAACCTGATGAATTTGAAGATATTGTAAGTCAAAAATGCAAAATGAATGTGTAGTAGCATAAACTTCTAGATATACATAATATAAGAAAATGCAGAACCCAAGTATTTGAGACCAGAAGTACCTTCATAACATGAAAGGGAAAGAAGTTGATTGAGTAGAAAAGATTTTCCGGATCGATATGGACCAATCACCTAATATTTCAACAACATAGGTAAAATCACAAGCAAAAACGTGAGAAGAAAACATACAAATGATTTGAGAATGTAGTTAAACATAACTCTCACATACCGCAACAGCAGCAATAGGTGTTGTGATTCTACTAATTGCTTCCAAACCTTCTCTACTAAGACGAAGCTTTGTATGATTTGGATCAGGTTCAACAATAGGAAAACTACACACAACCAAGAAGGAACAGTTAGGTCTTAAGAAGAACCCTAAAAGCCCATTATAAGCTAATCAATCAATGTAGCCACAACATTGTTGGATTCTCATTGTAAACACAAACAATGAAAGAAACTCATAAGCTCAAGATTCAAATCATTAGTCTACATAAACCCTGTTCGTTTGCCCGTCGCTAGCAGCAGCGATTAAAATTGTGTTCGTTTGTCAGTCGCTGCGACTAGCGATTAAAAATTGTACTGTCTAAATTTTATAGCGTTTCAAAATAGATTCAGCGACTGCTAATTGCTGCCGCTAGCGACTGGCAAACGAACATGAACAGCGACTGCCGCTAGCGACTGGCAAACGAACAGGGCAATAATGACGAGATCCAAGAACACATCATTACAATGATAACAATGCATAATACAAGATGCATTCAAAACTAAAAACTTCAATTCAAATTCTTATATAACACTTAAAAGAAGAGGAAATCAAATCACACTTACGCTTGGTGAAAATTCTCAATCGAGAGAGAAGTTTGCAATAAGAGAAAGAAAGAAAGTAAGAAAACAAAGCCCAAACGAGCAATCTTCATGATTTTTGAAACCCAAATTGAACACGATTTGTTTTTGTATTCGATTGTTCGTTTCAAGTCAATACGTGGGAAATTGTGAGCAAACCCAGAATCGTTGAATGGATGGAGAAGAAGGGATCTATGAAAAGGAAGAAACTTTAAGAGATTGGTGTACGTTAAGAATCGTGCAATTGCAGAGACGAGAAGGCACGAGATCTTTAGTTTAGGTGAGGAACACTGAATTACAGGCTTCGTAGCGAAGAGGGAACGACGAAACCCAAAACGAAAAATTGTCGATTTGACCAAATCCAATTTCAAGATGCTGACTTTTTGATTTGGAGGTTAATATTGTAATTTTCGTAAAATGATTAGGCAAGGTTATTATTAATTAATTATTAGACCGAAACTTTAGTCGTTAATGCAAAAGTCTATTTTCATACTTTTTTAAATAATATGGACAAATTGAAAAGTTATGATATAAACAACCCCATATTTAAGAATAAATTTGTAATATAGATATAATTTATTTTATAATTTGTGATAAAATATTTTTGTTAGGTTAATTAGAGAATTAAGTATTTTTTACAATAATGTATCATTAAATTTTTAATAATGTCAAAGCTAACTTTTCTTTATAATTTTTTATATTTCATTAAACTTAAAATAAAATAAAAACAGTTTTATTAACAAACATTACAAAACATATATTCTCTATGTTCCAAAATATAAGACTTTCTAGAGATTTATTTTGCTTCAAAATATAAAGTTTTCTCAAATATCTATGCAATTTTTATAGTTTTTAACCAATTAAAAATATGAGTCTTATTATTGATTGGTTAAACTTTTGCTTTCTTAATCAATGTCTTTTTTGCTAGAAAACATTATATTTTGGAACAGAGGGAGTATTGTTTAGAGAATTCATGATTTTTCGTGCACTATTACAGTTTATTGAACCATTCATAGTTCACCGTGCATTATCCACGGTTCATCATTTACCACTCACTACTCACTAGTCACCACACACCATTCACCATTTACTATGCATCATTCATCGTTACAACAAAGGTAAAACAGAAATTTGTAAAGCAAAAGTACATATTACTAATTATGTTTAAAAAATATTCATTTTTCAAATTACCATACCAAAATGTGCCTATCTAACCAATCTTCTCAATATCGTATCAGTTGTATCATTTCTTTTGTCTTATTATTAAATCATAGATCGAATTAGCCATTCAACTGATTCGGTCTATTATCGTCTAGAATTAACGTGACAATAAAAATACAATTTTATTATAAAAATTAAAAAACCCACAAATATTACAATATTAATTAATATTCTCAAACTGTAATGAATCTAGTTTTTCTGGACTAAGAATTCCACAAATATATATATTTCATTATTAGCATGGATTTGCTAGCATTTTGGGAGTTCGCTATTGAGAATTCAAATTTAGAAATTAAGTTGTTATGAAACATTTTCCTTAAGATTGCTAAATTTTTCTGTATTTGAAGGATCATACACATTCTTTGTCACTTTCCAATATATATTTTCTAGTTCAAATCACAAAGAACATTTTTCGAAACCAAACTACAATATGTGACAATATCTCTTCTTTATCTTATTTTTTCTACTGAGACTTGAGACAATTCTTATGTGTACATGTCACATTTAAAGAGAGAGTGAAAGAAATCCAAACTCCAAAAATCAATACCTTATTATCTCCCATGGTGAGTTCTTCTTCTTCAACAGCTTGATATATTCAACTGAAGGATATGTACCTATCATCTTCTTCTTTGTCCCAAGTATGTTTCTTTTTTTCTTCATCCCATTGTTCTGATAAGTGTTCCTTTTTCTTCTCTAGATGCTTCATCTTTTGTTTGAAATCTTTATATATATTACTTGCAAATTGCTTAATCTGCAACTTATCTTCACAGTCTTTTTGAAGCTCTTTGATAAGCTTCTTTAGAACCTAGTTAATTTGCAAACATGACACCGTTAATTAGTTTGAAGTAGGGTTGGGCGAAAAAACCGGTTCGGTCCGGTTCCACCCAAATTATCCGATGGTTTATGAGATTAAGAACCATGGGTATCAAGTAGAAACCGGAACCGAACTGAGAACCGATTGGTAGAACCGAAGAACCAAATTTTTTTGTTGCTTTGAATATTTTTTAGGGTATTTTAAAATAATTTTGGATATTTTAAAATAAATCTGGGTATTTTAAATTAATTTCGGGTAATTTCTTGTTTTTCGGGTAATTTTGTTTTTGGGGTAATTTGTTTTTCTTTTTTGAATTTTTTTCGGATAATTTTTTAGGTATTTCGAGTTTTTTTGTTTTTTGGAAAATTTTGGTCATTTTGGGTCTAAAATATCCGGAACCGATTAAGAACTAATTAGTGACCGGAAATTTCAGGTAATTTTCGGTTTCTCTAACATAGAACCGAACTGACTCGGAACTGATGAGAACCGAACCGAACAGAAAATTTCAAAAGGATCGATTGGGTATTAAAATTTAGGATCCGAAAAAACCGGAACCGAACAGAATACCCAAATGCCCAATCCTAGTATGAAATTTTCGATTTCTTTAACATGGAACCGAACCGACCCGGAACCGATGAGAACCGAACCAAACCGAAAATTTCAAAAGGATTATAGTCTGAAGTAACATAGACTAGTAGTGGCTTATGTGGGAAAAAAGGGTCTTACTTTAATTTCCAGCTCTATTGATTTTCTTAAACCGTCGAGACTTGTAGGGTTACAGTCAAGTGTACACTGTAAAAGAGATTTGTCTCTACACTTGTTCTTCTCATTAGCCTCTTTTAGAAAGTTTTTTACAGTTTTTCTACTGTCACTCCTCGGCACTATTCTTTGAGAAATGACTAGCTAATTTATATCGAAATACAAAAAATATTAAGAAGCCACTTGTGGTAATACTAGTAAGTAAAATGGCTAACGATCTAATTCCTTTTCGGTAAGTGTCATATACAACCAGATGTACCCAAACTTAAAACTTAGTGCTAAATAATCCTATTTCGAAAGTTAAATACTTGTTTACCTTAATTATAAATTTTTGAAATTTATAAACCCTTAAAAACAAAATTCGACACCATAATACACACATACAAGCACCGATTATGTGTATACTGGTTTCAAACTTTGCTTTTAGGGGTTTATAAGTTTCGAATATTTGAAATGGAGGTACACAATTACTTAACTTCTGAAATAGGGTTATTTAACAGTATGCCTTAAATTCAGATACTTCTGATGCTATATGATACTATTGAGGAGAAATCAGATCGTCAGACTATGTATCTTAAATATACCCGTCGCCTGAAATCTCCGAAATCACGTTTTGCTTCACGGTCCAGCTTCTGGCATTGTGCTTTTTTCTGAAGTTTTATTTCCAATCTTCCATTGCTGTTGAATGCCAAGAATTGCAGGCTCAAGCTCTGAACATACAAAGCAAGTTTTAAAGGTAAGTCATATATGATACATCTTAAGTTATATATTGAGTTGACACACTAATATCAAATTTGATCATGGTGATATTGTGTGTTTGGAATAAGAATTAAATAGCCTAGTGGTTATGTTACCGACCAAGGATCAAACATGGTCACTAGGAAACGTATCTTTTTTTGTTTATGGAATTTGGATTACTGATCTGATATATTGTGACCAAAAAATTAATGTAAGTGTAAAAAAGAATATCGTGTGTATAGAAATAACATTACGTGTTCAGTAGTTTCTTTTTCTATGGTTTCTAATTTAGGTAGCTGGTCTAGAATCTCTTGCAATCTCTCGACCAGCTGGTTGCTGCGGCTCATCAAGTCTTGAGCCGAGCAACATTGACTGACAGCACGCCTACGCTCATCGTATAACTTCCTCCATTGTGACTGCCCATAAGAATCAAATGAGCTTTGATAGAAAAAAGTTTCAAAGGTTTGCAAATCTTAAAGAAACTTACTCTTGCTTCTATGCACTTTTGATTTGTGTGGAGATAATTGAGACGTTTCTCTACATCAAAGTTATAGACTTTGATGTTGCCTTGTGGACTATCCATAGCCTTTTTTGAGTTTGTATATTGACTTTTTTCCTGCCAAGTACTATGTAGTTATATAATCGAAAAATATTCTAATCTTTGCAAAAACAATATTACAAAATTTGATGAAAAAGGTCTTGCTCCTCACGGCAAGGATATTTTAGTCAACGATCATTTATCTAATCTAAAATAAACAATTTTGTATGAAGAAAAATTGTCTTAACATCATATGAGTTGGCCTCAAAATGTAAAGATCTAAAAAGATTACGAGTTCAATTTATGTTGAGAAAATCTGTTTTTCAAAAAAGGTTATGTAACATAATATAGATATGGTATCAGAGATATGAACGGATGGTTAAATCCTTTTGAAACTCGATTCAAATTCGTGGTCGAACTCGTAAAACCGGTGAAGAATTTGGATCGATTTTGTTTTTAATACCATCTCTTTAAAATTCAGTGAAATTTCATAAAAAAAACTATGGTTAAACCACGATCCGAGTCAATCGAAAGGATCAGGTCAATATACTAACTAATAGAAGAAGAAAATTGTGCAACTCTAATTAATAAAAAATATATTTTATTTATATATAAACGTTATTTTGGTAAAAATAAACTAATTTAAATATATTATAATTTATAAATTTATAGGCTCATGAAGATTGTAATATCTATACTATTAAAGGGACATCACATTTTTGAGAGTGGGCAATAAAGAGTATATTTACTTAGATTGCCATTTGATTAAAGTTTTCTTAGAAAAAAAAACACGAGAAGGTATTTTGGTCAGATCAAATTTTCCAAAAGGCGCGGACCTTGATAATTGGGCGGGTTGACCCAATTTTTTAAAAAATCTTTCTTCGTATCACGAGTTCGATTCCCAGGATTGCAGTTTTTAAGAAAAATATTTTCTTTGTAGTTGTTAAACCGAATTCAGGTGAGTTATTAAATCGATACACAAAACCGAATACACAAAATACACAAATCTACTTTGATAAACAAAATTTAAATCGAATAAAAATTAAAGTTTTAACTATTTTTTTACGCTAATTCACAAGAGATAAAAACTAATATTTTTATATATGTAAATCTTCATTTATTATTTACCTAAATATTATTGTTACATAATTAGGAAAGATTTATGTAACTACTAGGGGTGTTCAATGTGGATATCGGTTCGGTTTCGGTTCGGTTTTTTCGNCGGTTTTTCGGTTTTTCGGTTTTTGAAAAATAGCTACCATATTTAAACCATATCTATTTCGGTTCGGTTCGGTTTGGATACCATCGGTTTTCGGTTTTATTCGGTTTCTTACCAAAAACCATATATATAATTTTATATTTATTTTCAATTTAATAAACATGTAAA
>OVBE01006468.1:0-19848 GCA_900406425.1 Iberis pinnata | reverse complement strand
TTACGGTTTGAACCTCTTGGTTCTCGACTTTCACGATCTGAACTGGCCATCCCGGCCGGGATTTTGGTTCGCGGGCGCTACACTTGGCCCAGGCTGGAGAAGAATCAAGCCGAGGGAGAGGCGAGCACGTCCTGGTCCGAGCCAAAGAAGACCCAAGCCGAGAGAGAGGCGAGCATGTCCCTTCTCAAACTGAAGGAGTCTTGAGCCGAGGAGCAAGAAAATCAGCCTCAACCCGCGTACAATCCGATCAAAGTGACGAGCCGGGGGAGAGCTGCCCAAGCTTCGGCTCATGAAGGGAACCTTACGGCCCAGAGATGCACTCGGCACGAGTGCTCGGCTTGAGTCCTAGAGAGAAAGGCGACGTGTAAGGAAGCCTGGGAGAGTCAGCTCGGGGTGAGGAGACGTGCGACACGAGTAGATATGCGCGCGCGATGCGCGGCTCAACGGGTGAGGCGCATGACCGGAGCAAGGAGGAGAAGAATCCATGGAGAAAAAAGGAAAAATGTGTGGAGGAAAGAAGAAAGAAGAAGATAAATACATATTTTTCTTTTCTTCAAATAAAAAATAATGGAAAAGAAAGGAAAGGAAAACATTTTTTACCAACAAAGGAAAAACTTATTAAAGATCAAAAGTGATAAATTTCTAAGAAAATTCAGAAACTTGTTGGTAAAATTAAATTTTCGAAGAACAAGAGAAGAAATTCAAATTTGATCCATAAAAGATCAAAATTAGCACTCAAAAAAACTGTTTTTCAGAACAGAATAACTTGGAAATGGATTCAAGCACATAAATTAAGCAAAGATCTTGAAGGAAGCTCAAAAACTCATAGAAATTCAGAGAGAATACAAAATCATAAAAAATTTGAGAGAATTATGAAAGCAGAATTTACCTTGAAGTCTTCTTAAGGAGAGATGAGTTGCACAAAACCCAAAAATGAGTTGTGACATGGACTTAAATAGGATCTTAGCAAGAAACCAATTCGGGCAAGAAACTTAAATTCCCAGATTCCCGCCCAAGTAACATGATCTGCAGAAGATCTTGACTGATAGAAAATCATATTGATGACCCAAATTACGGACTGATTGAAATCCTGTTATGGAAACTTCCATTACAAGATTGAGCGGCAAAATGTGGGAGCATAAATTCTCTCGGGTCGGGTCAAGAATGAGCTGAGGGAAACTCTGGAGAGCCGAAGTGACTCCAGAGAGCCGAAGGAGACTCTAAAGAGCCGAAGAGACTCTAGAAAGCTGAAGGAGACTCCGGAGATCCGATGATGACTCTAGAGAGCCAAAGGGACTCCAGAGATTCGATGGAGACTCCACAGAGCTAAAGAGACTCTAGAGAGCCGAAGGAGACTCTGGAGAGCTGATGATGACTCCGGAGAGCCGAAGATGGTTTCGAAGAATCGAGCCCAACAGAGAGCCGAACCTAAGACGAAAAGGTGGTCAACCCGGAGCGCGTTGACCGCCACGAATCGCTCCCATTTAATACAAGATTTGTAGTTACTTGGGGAAATTTAAAAGAGATTCGGCACATTAAATGCCATTAATGAGAGTCCATTAATGTTCCGAGGCTATAAATAGGGGAGGGGGAGCTCATTGTTGGGGGTTCCAGAATTTTTCTATTTTCATAATTCTTGAGAGAAAACACTTGTAATCTAGAGAGAATTGTACCCAAGCTTGATCAATAAACACAGTTTTTACTTATTTCTTCCATATTGTAATAAACTATTAAACTAGACAATATATAAGAGCTTACTTTAGAAGATCAATATTGTATCTACCTCATTTACATCATGCTTGTTCTTCTCAGTACCTCCTAATATTAATTCCATTGGTAGAGACATCTATAAGAACCTCATAAAACATGGTTTGTTTCAAATACACCTAGTTTTGAGAAGCTTTGCTTGACTTGACTCACGCATTCTAGAAAAATTTCAAATCTCCAAAACAATATGGACGGATTTTCTTGCTTGGTTACACTGTTTTGTTGTGATCACATTTTGGTAACCTTATTTGTACTTTTGTGTCTTGAAAAGAATTGAAAAGTTAAACCATCACAAGCCTATCAAAATGTCTCTTTGTTAGTATGAAGTCGAAGATCAGAAAATTACTTGTGCTAGTGTGTTTGTCATGACATACCTTTCCCGAAGGCAACGTAATGCGAAGACATTATTTTGTAAAGGCATAACAAATACTTTGAAAAGCATATGAAAAGGCATAACAAAATTTTGAAACGGCATAATACAAATGAATTTCGTTTACCGGTGTTAGCGTGAAAGAAAAATATAAGATACTGCAAAATAATTATTGAGGATACCTAATACATGAGTCTTACATAAACATTATTACGCATACAAAAGACATTTATTGAAAAAAAAATTATGATAAGCTGTTTATTTTTTTTATCTTTCATTACACACCTATTTTACTTTCTCTTGCTCAAAAATAACATCGAGTTACCATTTTTGTTGTGATACTAAATTTAAAACTAGACCATGCCAAGATTCCTAAATTATTCAAAAATAGGCCCTAGATTTTTTTATTTTTTTTATTAAATTTATAAGTCTTAATTATTAACTATGTTTCTCATTTTTCTTGTAATCCAATCTTTCTTACAAAATATAAGTTTATACCATATTATTATATGTATGTGTGATGTATTGAATGTCACATTTTGTAAAAAAATCTCTTTCTAAGTTTAAAACATTATTGTTGGTTGTTATTTTTTACGATGGCCACATTTAATATTGTGAAATGCATAAAGATTTTAAAAATTCATACTGAAACTTCTGTTGCAATAAGAAAATAACACGAGCACTACAAAAAATAGGAGTTTTAATAGCATTACAAGATAGTGTTTATGACAGTTTTGCTATTGTATAGTGATATAAATTTATAGTATGTGTTTTGATTTTTAGAATGCTATATTTGTTTTAGGGGAAACTCACATAAAAATCTTCAAAAATACAACTTTCCAATACTTTTAATTTTGACATCGAAACACTAACACTTCAAACTTTAAAATTTAAAAAATATCACGAATAACCTTGAAATCAGTTCTCGAGTTACATACCATTTTTTGATTAACAGAGATATCGACTACGTGTAAATACAATTACGTAAATAACCAAGTTCTATCTTTTTACATTTAATGTCAATGTTGACTTTGATTTAAAAATTGAAAAGAAAAAAAAATCACAAGGCTTAAATTTAAGATAAAATCCTAAACTAATATCTAGTTTACTTTAGAGTATTTATGAAGAGGGTGGAGGAGGTAAGTACCTAGGTATACCTGAGCAACTTTAAGGCTCGAAAGGCCAGATTTTTGCATATGTTCGAGAGCGTCTAGATGCACGCATAAATGGTTGGTCGTCTCGGTTTCTCTCAAAAGGGGGGAAGGAGATATTCATTAAGTCGATCGCTCAGGCACTACCAACATATGTGAAAAAGTCGGTTTACTTTAGAGTACTTTTTGTAAATTGGGTATTTATTGTTTTCTAATTTAAAAAATAGATACTTTGTTTTTAAATTTGGAAAATAGAATTTTTTTTTTTTTTTTGAAAAGTAGGTATATTTGTTCATTCACCAAATCATTCATCATTCACACAAAACAGTTAATCATTCACACGAACGATTCACCGTCATCATTCACAAACAATTCACCATTCACGAAACGAAAAAATACCTAAATACAAAGAATTTTACAAAGTACCCATTTAGCAAATTAGAAAAAAAATTTAGTACCCTATTATCCAATTTTCTCTTTACTTAAATCCTAAACAAGACCTACAAGCCTAATTTTGTATTCTTGCAATTCTGATCTGAATCGAATGAAGGCATCCACACCAGCGAAAACCCATCAATGTCCACTCCCATCATTGCATCTTCCTCCAACTTCTTCGGATTTTCATCGGAGATTATAATTGACACTGGAAAATTGTTCTTGTTGTTCCACAAACCCATCGGCGAATCCCAATTAATATCTTTTCAATTAACCGCAGTTGCAGACAAATAAGAAGAATATGTTATAGAGCAAGGGATACTTAAAAAGGTCATTAGGAGTGGGTTAACATACCTGGTTCTTCACTCAATCACTTCACATCTCAATAGGGATCAAACACTGGTACCTGCAATACTAGTTGATCAAAATGGAACTTATATCTCGCACTAAGCCAAACTATCCCAATTGATACCTGCTCGAGACTTAACTGATGTCTCTGATTTTACATGGTTTAGGTGTGCATTTATCATCATTTATACATTCATTTTGTTATCAATAGGTTGCATTCATAGACTTTCTTAGTTAGTTTGCATGTTTAGAGTAATTTTGCATTAGCATTGAATACATGTGCATATTGGAAGTGTTTTAGGTACTTAGAAAGCATTTTTGGACCATGGAATCAATGAGAAGGAAGAGAAGTGTTGAAGTGGCTAGTTGACTCTGCTTTTAGCCGAGCCAAGAAATTCTAGAATTGACCAAAGCACTGACTCGGTCATTACACACGGTTTCTAGCCGAGCCCAAAACCATCTAAGACCATGTCTTCACACTCGGACACGGAGCTCAGTTTGTAGCCGAGCTTAACTTCATCTGAAGATCAAGACTTTCCCCCACTCGGCCATAGATCTTGGTTTGTAGTCGATCTTAACTTCATCCGAAGATCAAGACTTTCCCCACTCGGCCATAGATCTCGGTTTGTAGCCAAGTTTAACTCCATCTGAAGACCATGACATTACTAACTCGGCCAATGAATTCGGTTTTGGCCGAGCTAATCTCAGCTCAGTTTACTAACTCGGCCACAAACCGAGCTAAACCAATCGAATTTTAATTGTTTATCTTTTAATGGTTTAAGTTTTTCCTTACCCACTATATAAGCACTAAACTCGCTTTCTTTCAAATTTATGCTTTATTTTGTTATCTTCTCTTAGGTTTTCCCTTTGTATTTTCCTTTGAATGTTCTTGGATGATCAATCCAATGTTTTTTAATAAATTATGTTTATGTTGATGATTTATGTTGATCCATGCTTATCTTAGTTTAGGATTCATGAATATGTTGTGCAAATTAATCGTTAGCTTATGTTTTTAAATTTTGGGTTTGTGTTCTTCATTTATGGGTTTGTGTTCTTAAGTTCTCTATATTGTTGATCATTGCATAAGTTATATATTTCGTTTTTACCTTATGATCTTGTGTAAACCTATTAGTTTAAGTTTGATCTTCATGTATATCATGTTCATTTAACTTTATGGGTTTCTTCATCATTTTCTGGGATTGTGTTCTTGTTGTTCTTGAGAGTTTGATCATTGATCTTAGAACCTCTTGCATTAATGCTTCCAGTATTTGTTATTCCCACTAATTTCACCATGATCTTGATGATTTGCTTAGTTATTTAATTTTCTGGGTTTTGTGATTTCGTGTTCTTCATGACTAGTGAGTAGTTTTATGTGTTATTGAGGATTGGATAGATTGGTGATGAATCTTTGATCTCCTAGGTGTTTAAGTTTATCTATTCATAAATCTCTTCTGTTTCATTGTTTTAATGCTTATTTCTTTATGATTAATTGAAATTTGACCTTAGGCATTTCCACACCCAGAAGTTGTTCGATGAAATTCGTGAACCAAATGATTTCAGAGATTTACACCTATCCCAAGAGATTAGTTTTTAGGGTGTTAATAGACTTGAATATATTGTTTCTTCATGCATGCTATGTAGTGTTCCATTAATGAGAGTTAGATCTGGATATTGTATAGTTTAAAATCATTTGTCAAGAGATTGAATCTGATTATTCATGAGCTTATTGTCTAGGGATTAACTCTTGTTTGAGATTTTTTAAATATCTAGGTAGATTAAGGAGGATCACTAATCAATTATCCCATCCTTAGAAACTTTCATTCTCTGATTTATTCTAGTTTCATTTACTCACATTTTCTGCATGCTATTTATCTTGTTTAGTTCTGAAAATTGCATGTTAGTCCTTATGTTTATGTTTATGTTTAGTCCCTTATTTGTTTTGTTTACTTAGGATTGTTAGTTTAAAACTTCTAATTACTTGGCTTGAATTAAGAGGATATGATTGCATTTTTATTGGCTAATAGCATCACCCATTTGGATTGATAACCTATTGTACTTCAATGACAATGATAGTGCATTAGGAATTGAAGTAGTTAAACACTGAAAAGATCCTACTATTATTAACGCATGGATATGATCAAGTTTTTTTTAACTCGCAATTCGTTGGATTTTCCTGTCGGCTTCACTTTTGAGAACTACTAGCTTAGAGGAAACTCTGAGTCCTAACAACTCACTCGGGTCCATAAGATACGAAAAATTAAGTACCTAAGCATACCCTCGTTATGTTCTACAGCAATTTAAACTCTGTAACCCATTTATACCAATGTGTATGCCTCACTCCTTTGTAAATCTTCTTCTAACTCGCCGTTCTCTCAGCCGCTAACACAACGTCGATAGGCTGAAGTCGAGGTTGCCGCTCAGAGAATTGTTTGATGATTGAACAATGAAAAAAATAGAGGAGTGGAGATTGTTTTGTTTTGAGAGTGGAATTTTTTGATGAGCTCGTTGTTGGAGATAGACAAAGGATCTGAGATCTCATTTTACCTTTACATAAATCGCGTTTTTTTCCTTTATTTTTCTGTTTAATTATCAAATGAAAGTCCATTTGTAGTACTTAGCATTAAATGTAAAGTAAAACATGTTATTTTACGTAATTACTTTTAAAAGAGTTAATATTTCGGTTAGTCAAAAAGGCGGCGTGTGACTTGGAAGCCGGTTTTAAGATTATAAATAAAATTTTAATAATTTTGAAGTTTGAAGTGCTAATGCTTCGATGTTAAGGTTAAAAGTGGTAGGAAATTATATTCTTAAATTTTTTTATGCGAATTTTCTTTGTTTTAGCGGGAAAATACAGCCTGGTAAATTTATTATGTTCCAATGTCTTTATCATTGCAAACCCGAAATTCAAAGCTATCCTACATACAAAATATCTCAATTTTTTAGTAATAGATGCAACACATCGCAAAATGGAGATTTAATAAAGTCTGTTAGAGGAGTTGATGGTATCTACAGATTTGGACAACAAAGAATTTATGTGATTTCTCAGGTTGCTTCATAGGGCTTAGCTACAAGAGTGTTCTCTCACTACTTGACAAGAGAGAATGGAAGCGGAGGCATATTAATTCTTGGAGAGATTGTGGAGCCAAACGTCGTCTTAATTCCACTTGTACCCTCACACTTAGATCCTTTGTCCCTCAAAACTGTCTCATTTGAATAGAGTTTTCCAAATATCCATTATAGACTGATTTACAGGCATCGTCTTCCTCTATTTAATGTCTATATGAATTTTCACTTCTAGGGTTTTATTAGGCAAGGTCAATTTCTATTGCTTCTTACGATTTCAAAGACAAAACCTTCGTGTATGATCAAGTTGGTCAGAGATCGGATGGGCACACTACAACTATTTTCTGGGTTGGAGGCTGTTCTTTAGCATCAAAAGCTTAAAAGTTGTTCTTTTAACATCTATACCTCTTTAGCTTCTTAGCATCTTTGGCTTGCTTCATTAATGTTGTCTGTTGACATTGTAGTTTAGTTTTTCTAATAACACATTCAATAGTTTGTTGTTGTTCTTATTTCAGAACAGCAAGAATGGATCATTGTTCTAGAAGTTTGAATGAAAATCCAATGTTTTTCGGATGCCCATTCTTGAGGAAAATAAAAGTAATGTTGTGTCTCTAATCTCATTTGATAAGTACCAAGAGAATGTACAAAATCTGGAAATTGCTTTTACTTAATAACAAAAGTAAATGACAATAGATACAAAACAAATACAATAACAATAATATTTGTTCACAATATATACTTAAAATTATACCCTAGATCCTAAATTCTTAAACTCTACACCCTAAAATCTTAGATTCTACAATTGATTTCATCTTAAATCCCAAACTCTAGACCCTAAAATTTTAAACCCTAAAACTAATTTCATCTCACCTATAATAAAAATGATATTTTTATTTTATTTATTCATAATCCTTGTACCTAAAACTAATTTTTAGAGTGTATGTATATATAGGTTAGAGTATAAAAGAAATAATATTTTGTGATTTAAAATAATTAGTATATATAAAGAATTGTAAATTTATTATTTTTAAAAATTGTAATTATATTTTTTGTTTATAACTATACCCTAAAGTGTTAGACCCTAACACTAATTTCATATATAACAACAATAACATTTTGTATTTTATATTTTTCAAAATCATATAAGATTTGGTGATTGAATCCTTGTACTAAAACTAAGTTTTAGAGTATATGAACAATTGAATATATATGTTTGATTCTAATCATACTATTTTTAATTATTTGTTTGTAATATTTAATTTTATAGATAAAAATAATATTTTATAGTTTTTAAAAATTATACATAATAAATTGTAGTTTTCTTTTTTTAATTATAATTGTAATTTTTATTTAAAATATATTTTACATAATAAATTTGTCTTTATAGAGTTTTTTACTCATAAAATAGTCTTAAAAGCGTTAAAAATGTCCAATGAAAAGTGATCTCCGAAATTGCAGACATGTGATATCCTAGCCCACTTTGCTTCTTTGATCTAAACTATTCTTTCTAATTAAAGAAATTTTGAGGAGTATACAAGGGAGTATACACGGGAGTTTGATTTACTATAGTTGCCTTGTGATTTTCAGGAGCCACGAGAGAGGACTATTGTGTGATTTGTTCATGGTTTGAATGAGGAAATCACATCTAAGGTTCAATTACAACTTTTCTAGACTCTTGATGACGTGGAGAAGCTTGCAATCAAGGTGGAGAAGCAAGTTAAAACTGGAAAGAAACAATACAGTAAGCACTTTAATTATGGTTCTTTTAATCATAAGGTGTATGTTAAAGGAGAATCAAGTGATAGTAGCAGCAAAAAGATTGATGCAAAGACTACAACATCACCTACAAACTTTAGTGAAAAGAATAAGTGCTTTAAGTGTCAAGGATTTGGGCATTTTCAAGCTGAATGTCCTAATCGCTGAGTTATGACTATTCAAGAGATTGAGGAGATTAAAGAAGAGCTGAAAAAGGAATCTCCTTATTAAGCAGCTGTAGATGATCAGACTGTTCATGAAAATGATGAAGAAGTTCTTGAACAACCTGATCAAGGAGACTTGTTGGTGATACAAAGGGTGTTGCATTTTGTCCCAATTGTATAAGAAACACAACGGGAGAATATATTTCAGTGAAGGTTTGCAATCTGTTTATTAATAGTGTGAGTTGTACTAATGTGGTATCTAGTATACTTGTGGAGAATCTTAGTTTTGCCTACCACATTGCATAAACAACCATACAAGCTGAAATGGCTGAATGATGGTACAAAATTACAGGTATACAAACAAGTCCTGGTTTCATTTTCTATTGGAAAGAACTATCAAGATGAAGTGTTGTGTGATGTTATTCCAATGGATGCCTGTCAATTGTTACTTGGGAGACCTTTGGAGTTTGATAGAAGGGCTATGCGTGGTGGGTACAAGAACACTTAACCTTTTTACAAGGATAAGAAGCATATTACATTGGCACCATTAGTTCCTATTCAATGTGACGGAACATATTCTGGGAAAGAAAATGGTTGTAGGAAAATCTTTCCTTAGAAGAATTAAGGGTTATTAAGAAGATTTCAAAGGGTAAGGAGGTTCTAGCATTGCTGGTGGTTGAGAAGAATGAAGGAACATAATCAAATATTACACATCCAAAGATGCAGAAGTTGATGGAAAAATACAGCGATGTGTTTCCTACTGATTTACCACATGGTTTGCCTCCTATTCGAGCTATTGAGCACCAAATTGACCTACTACCTGGTGCACCTCTACCTAATAGGTCAGCATATATATGTAACCCGGAAGAAGATAAGGAGTTGCAGAAACAAGTTTAGGAGCTGATTGCTAAGAATATGTAGAGAGATCATGATTCCATGTTCTGTTCCAGCTCTACTTGTACCAAAGAAGGATGGCTTAATCAGGATGTGTGTGGACAGTCGGGATATCAACAAGATCACTATCAAATATCGTTATTCTATTCTAGGATTGGATGACATGTTGGATGAGTTGAATGGAGAAAATGTTTTTCAAAGATTGAATTAAGGAGTGGATATCATCAAATCAAAATAAAAGAAGGTGGTGAATGGAAGACAACATTCAAGATAAAGCATGGACTGTTTGAATGGATGGTCATGCAATTTGGGTTATCTAATGTACCAAGCACTTTTATGAGGCTTATGAATCAGGTGCTACGCAACTTTATTGGGAAGTTTGTAGTGGTGTATTTTGATGATATTCTAGTGTACAACAAAAATGAAGAGGATAATTTTGAACACCTAAAGGAGGTTTTTGAGGTATTGCGCAAAAACCAACTTTATGCTAAGCTTGAAAAGTGCTCATTCTTTACTTGTAGTGATGTGTTTATGGATATGTTGTCTCAAGTGATGGAATTTCAGTTGATGAAAGCAAAGTAGATCAATCAAGAGTTGGCCAGTTCTATCTACACAATCGGATGTAAGAAGCTTTCATGGCCTAGCTTCTTTCTATAGGCATTTTGTGCAGAATTTCAACACTATTATGGCTCCAATAACTTAGTGCATGAAGAAGGATAAGTTTGAGTGGAGTATGGCTGCACAAAAGGCATTTGAATTGGTGAAGCAGAAACTGTGTGAAACCCATGTTTTAGCGCTTCCAGATTTTAATCAAGTGTTTGAGGTGGAATGTGATGCTAGTAGAGTGGGGATAGGAGCTGTTTTTGTCCAAGGGGAACGTCCTATTGCTTATTTTAGTGAGAAACTTACATGATCTAAAAAGAACTACTCAACATATGATAAAGAGTTCTATGCAATTGTGAGATCTCTTAATCATTGGGAGCATTATTTGAGACATGGATAGTTTGTTTTGCATTTTGATCATGAAGCATTAACTTCATAAACAACCAACACAAGCTCAACTGTAGACATTCTAAATGGATGGAGTTTCTCAATCTTTCTCATTTGTGTCTAAGTATAAAGCTGGAAAAGTGAATGTTGTGGCTAATGCACTTTCAAGAAGGTATGCTTTGATTTCTATTCTGGATTCACGCATAATGGGATTTGAGATGATGAAAGAACTATATGAAGAAGATACAAACTTTACACAAATCTACAAAGAATGCAAAGGAGGAGTTTCAAATCTGTTTCAGTTGCAAGATGGGTATCTATTCAAGGGGAACAAGTGTGTTCCAAGGAGTTCTATAAGGGAGTTGTTGATTCGGGAAGCACATAGTGGAAGCCTTTCTGGTCATTTTTTAATTAATAAAAACGTTGGACATGTTGTAGGATTATTTTTATTGGCCTAAGATGGCAAAGGATGTTCATACTATTGTGGAGAGGTGTGCTACTTGTCAAAGGATAAAAAGTCATTTCCAACTTGGGATGATGTGAGCATGGGTTTTACTGTGGGATTACCAAGAACACAAAGGGGGAAGAATTCTATCATGGTGGTTGTTGACAGATTCAGAAAAATGGCTCATTTTATACCATGCCATAAGACAGATGATGCAAGTCAAGTTGCTGATTTGTATTTTAAAGAAGTGGTGCGTCTTCATGGAGTACCAAAGACTATTATTTCATATCATGATTCAAAGTTTTTAAGCTATTTTTGGAAGACTTTGTGGAGGTTACTTGGTACTAAGTTGTTGTTTAGTACTTCTTGTCATCCACAAACATATGGCCAAATCGAGGTAACCAACATAATTTTGACTATGCTTTTGAATTTTCTTATAATAGATCAATTAGCTACACGATAAGGCATTCTCCATTTGAGGCAGTGTATGGTATGAATCCTATGTCTCCTATCGATCTGATTCCATTGCTTTGTGAGTTCCAAAAGAATTATGAAGCTGCAGAAAGGGTGAAGACAATGAAGAAGCTACATGAGATTGTTCGGACTTAAATTGAGAGGGCTAATGAAAAGTATAAGAAGAAAGCAAACAAGAATAGGCGTTCTAAGTCCTTTCAACCAGGTGATCTGGTTTGGATTCGCTTGAGGAAGGAGAGGTTTCCTGCAAATCGCAAGTCCAAGCTAATGTCAAGAGCAGAAGCTCCATTCAAGGTACTTGAGAAGTTTGGTGTAATGCTTATAAACTTAACTTCCAGATGATTATGGAGTTTCAGCAACATTCAATGTGGGTGATCTTTCACCATACTTTGAGGATGAAGAGCTGCTGGATTTGAGGCCAAATCCTCTTGAACCCGGGGGGATTGATGCAGGAGAAAGTGATCAACACAAAGAGGTTGCACAGGAGAAGAGCAATGGGCTAGCTGTCACTTTGTTGATTCTGGCCCAAACAAGCAACTGAACATGGGAGGCATTCATATGGACTGGATTAACTTAAATAAGAGCTTTAAGGAGTATTTTATGCCCAAAAACAAGAAAAGATTAAGCAAACTCTTAGTTGGTTAAGACATCATTTATTTCAGGCTTAATCTCTCTCTTACATGCACGATATTAGCTGTTTTGAGTTTTACTAATTGTGCATGTCTAGTAGCATTTATGGACGTTTTTGATGTAATATCTCTATCAAAAGAGACTCATATCTATCAATGAAAATCAGATTACGAGTTTGAGAATTTGTAGTGTCTTTTGTGACCCCTTTTGATATGTTTGATCATTTCTTTATCATTTGGTCTTGGGAGAGCCATTGGTGGTGTTAGAGCATCTTTATCACTTATTGTTGGCGCAAGTGTAGTGTTAGCTTGGCGGATATCATCTCAGTTCTAGTGCTGCGGCTTTATGAATTGAGGTTCTGTCCATATCTTCTTTAGACTTCACTTATCCTTTTAAAATCTCTATTATATTCACTCCAACGCTTCCTCACACATGCATCAATACCATTTAGTTTACCCTTCGGCTACGGTAGCACTAGCAACACCACCAGGGGTGGATCTATATAGGTTGTTATGGGTTCAATTGAACCCAACACATTTTTATTTTAATAATTATTAGAAATTTTGTAACACATTAGAAAATTATAATTTTGAACCCAGTTAAATCATAGGTTTGAGTTCAACCCAGTTTAGTTTTGATTCTTGCACCAAAATAGATGAGTTTATTTAAGATATGAGTGAGCATAGAGTACATTTTGTTTTTGTTCAAATTTTTATTTTATTTTTTGAATAACTTTGTCAGATTATGTTTCAAGATGACTTTTTGATGTCGCCTTGTAATGATATTTTCTCCGGCTTTTAATTTTTCTTTAACATTTTTATTTTGAACCCATCACACAAATTTTCTAGATCCGTCCCTAGATACCGCCTTGGCTCTATATATTGGTTAGACCCGAAAAACCTTTAACATGAATTACCAAACCGAATTCGTAACCTGAATGTCCATCCTAAACGTTGTTTAACGAATTCTAGGTTTGTAATTTCTGTGGGATATGTCTATATCTTAATGCATTAAGATAATAAAGTTGGCTGACAAAAAGAAAAAAAAAGACCTTGCCTTTATACGTAAAGGGATAATAGTAGAGAGAAAAAAAAGAAATAGAGAGTGCATATATGAGGGTAAAATGAAATGATTTGTTTATTCATAGACTTTGCATTCCTCATCGGCTGGGTTTGTCTTGCAGAAATCCTCCAAAGGGTCTCCGCTTCCACCAGCAGCCACCTCTCCCGGCCACTTGGCGGCCACTAGATGTGCCAAATCCACTACTCTTTGGCTTTTATATATATACAACCAAAATGGTTATATGTGAACTCACAATCTAAAGTTACATATATGAAATCATTTTTAATGTGTAATCTTTTTACCTGTAACCCCACTCGTTGTCATACCATGCGACCACCTTTACCATATCATCGCCCATCACCATTGTAAGGGAAGAGTCAATGGTTGTTGAAACATCTGAGCACCTGAAATCACATGACACAAGTGGGGAATCGCATACGTCTAATACCCCCTTTAGCGGTCCAGCAGCCGCTTTCCTGAAGGCCTCATTCACGTCCTCTGCGGTTAAACCTTTCTTCTCTACGTTGATAACAAGGTCTACCACAGACACATTTGGTGTTGGCACTCGAAGAGCAATACCATTTAGTTTACCCTTTAGCTGTGGTAGCACTAACGACACCGCCTTGGCTGCACCAGTGCTGGTTGGCACTATGTTCAGCGCTGCCGCTCTTGCACGCCTTAAGTCCCTGTGTGATGCATCTAGCAGCCTCTGAATTAATCAAACCGTTAATCTTTAGATCAGAATGGTCATTCTCAAAGATAACACATTTTTTAGGTTGTGTAACGAAAATGCTACACCAGAAAATACCACAAAGATATTTTTGTCCAAAAATTAAAAATAGCTTTAACATATTAAATCATAATCCTAAACACAAAAATTTAAATTCTAAATCTTTAAATTCAATTTTTAGCAATATGTTCTGATAATAATAACTATGTGGAAATTATATTTACTTGGTCTCCAGTGTAGGAATGTGTGGTTGTCATTGTCCCCTTAACAATTCCTGTAATTGAGTTCATGTATAAGTGCCACAAAACCATTTCTGAGACAATGTAGTGAATAGAGGAGATTCAGTGTACCAAATTCTTCATCCAACACTTTAGCAAAGGGGGCCAAACAATTGGTGGTACAAGATGCATTGCTGGCAATAGAGAAACATCAACCAACAAGGTAGAATAGAATTTATCTTATTTTTTAAGAAAAAAAAACCCAACCTAATGATGTTAGCAACATCGTGAGAATAGTCTTTCTCATTAACTCCAATAACATAAGTTGGAATATCAGCACCTTTAGCTGGAGCAGTGATTATCACTTTGGATGCTCCAGCTTGAATGTGTTTACCTGCTCCTGGCCCATCAACAAACACTCCTGTTCCCTGTTCACATTTTTAACCATCAGTCATAATATTGAAACCTTTATAAATAAGAATAGAACATTTACCTCGATAACAATGTCAATGCCTAGCTCAGCCCATGGAAGCTTAAGAGGGTCTCTGTTGGATACAACTTTAATGAGCTTACCATCGACACTGATTGTTTCATTGTCTACTATTTTCACATCAGCCTTGAATGTTCCAAGCATTGAGTCATACTTCAACAAGTGTGATGCCTGCAAATTTTAATGTCTCAAAATATATGTTGAGATGATAAGAGTTAGAATTATTAAGCTCTTACGTTCTTGACACCACCACTGTCGTTAACCACAACAACTTCGAGAGGAGAGTCTTTGCGTCCATGCCAACACCTAAGGAAATTCCTACCAATCCGCCCAAATCCGTTAATCGCAACTTTCAGTTTTGCCACTGTAACGGGAGTAGATGCTTTCGCAGCCTGATATTTGCAGAAAACTCAAATCATACATTCTTTAGTAATACACAGTTATTTATTCAATCAACGAGTCAGTTACCTTGGGGGTTATTTGTGAAGCTATGACATCATAGAAAGATGCTTCCCCACCATTATTGCTAGCTCTCAGGCCAGAGAACTCAGCCATTTCTAGCTTCTGTGTGGATAATAACTAACATGAGAAACAGATAAACGCAAACAAAATAAATCTAGAGAGAGATTGCTACCTTAAGGGAGCATTGAGCGGAGAAAGAATGAATGACACTCTTAGATTGCAGCTTCGGTTTAGCCGGGATTCTTGAGATGGCGAGAGCTGCATGAGTGGCCATAGCTGCAACTGGAAGATGAAAAGCTACAGATGTGACTCAGATTTTGAGCATTAGCATATATACAATACAAATTCCTACCAATGGTAGAGAGTAAAGCAAAGGAATATGTGGTTATTATGTCGCTAAGATACAATGGGGATAAGATTGTCTGAGCCACTGAATATTACTTGTCCCTAAAGTCTTTAATACTTTTTTGTGTTTCCATGTCATATTTTCCTCTTCATGAACTTAACTTAGAATTGGCGTTACTGGGTTTGGTCGTTTTTTCTTATCGAATTAAATTGAATATAATTTTGGTTTGGTTTTGCACTCAGTTTTCTAGTTTGGTTTTCATTTTTAAAGTTCGGTTATTTTTGTTTAAAAATTTTAAAATATATTCGGCTAATTTTTGGTTAATTTTTTTATTTTGTTGGTTAATTTTAGTTTATTCTATTAATTCTACCAAATTCAATTTGGTTCGGTTAATGTAGTATAAAATAAAATTCGTTCCGAACAAAACCAAAAACCAAACTAAATTTATTAATTTATTGAACAAACCAAAATAACTGAACTAAATTTCGTTTGGTTCAGCACTCGGTTTTCGTTTCTAAAGCTCAATTTTTCGACTCGATTAATTCTTTATTAGTCATTTGGTTAATATCTATTTATTTGTTAATTTTCAGTTAATTTCAAAAGAGTCTGTTAATTAATATAATATACAATAAATTTATTGTCGAACCAAACAAAGAAACTAAACTAAATTTAATAATTAAGTGAATTGAACCGAATTTACAAATTAAATTCAGTTCGGTTTGGCTACCTCTAACTAGGGGTATGATTTCAAGAACGAGAGGGAAGAAATGGAGTGATTGGAGAATAGAAAGAAAAGTTGTACAACATTACACAAAACAACAAACAATTATTACGATCTTAATAAGTTTGTTTCAAATCCTATTACAGATGATTATTTCAGGCTGTAGCTTCGACTTCATCGGCGCTTAGAGCTGCGCCATTGGGTGTATCTTCTGATTTGAGTTGAGAGGACACATCGTCGATAGCAGAGTTGAGTTGAGCAATTTTCTCTGCTAGTACCTTCCGTGTCTTCTGCATAAACATTACACATAAGATAATCAACAAAACTTGTTTCGTTTATGTGAAAGACATTGATTGAGATTACTATTGCAACTGACCTCCAAAGCTTTTTCCTCATCGTATATGAATTTAGGCAATTTCCTCATAAGGTCCTTTCGATCTGCTCCAGCTATAGCTTTGCTGATCTAATAGAATTTACAAAAGCAACATCAAACATTGTTAATCTTAGGGAATTCGAGCTCGAAGGATGATTAACTAAACCAAGTGATTCAGGATCACCTGTGGTGCATATACACATCCGAGGGCACCAACTATGAGTCCACCCAAAATAAACCCTCCGACAAATAGGCCTGTGCTGCCTGAACCGTCATCATCTCTGCAAGATTAGACATTGCAAACGGTGTGTGAAAACATTAGTTGCTATTAAGGAAGAAAACGTATACGGTTTATACGCTTAACTATTTTGTCATCTTATACAATAGTTTACCAGAATTGAAATATATAAGAAGAGGATCAACATTATACCTGTATGCTGACTGAATGGTTAGGATCCTTTTGCTTCTAGGAGCAGAGAAATGTAGTTTGTTGGAGCGGTTCAGTCCAAAAGAAACACTGACACAATTCGCATTAGGCTTCAAAGAAAAGCCTAGCATGAAGCACAAACAATGATCATCAGTAAACCAAAGTTAATGATTACCTCTGGTTTGAATAGTGAAAATCATCTAACTATATATCTGCATCAAAAGATGATCACTAAAAGTTCCAGATTTGCATCTATGAAGAGAGTGATTAAGAAACAAAAAGGTCCATCAATAAACTCTCATCTCTTAAATCAGCACAAGCTACATTGCAGACAATCGAGAACACATATAATCAGTTGTAATTCATCAGGCATAACTAAATCCAACAGCAGCAAGTCCAATTGATTAGGGATTTGGGAAAACCTATGAAAATTAACAGTAGAAAACAAGTAAAATAGAAGCAAATCCACAATCAAGGTCGAAAAATTGAGATACATATGACCTTCGAAACATAACATGGCTAAGAGATCTAATCTCAAATGGAAAGAAGAAAGAAGAGTAAAAGTCCATCGCACAGAGAGTTGCTATAAAAATATAAGAAGTTACAAGATGATAGGTCTGGTTGTTGAGCATTCGTCGAAAGAGAGAGAACGCTTGAAAGAGCCGCCATCGATGGAAGAAGAGAGGTTGTTCTTCGATGATATCAATGCTTCGTTCGATTCAGTGGTAAATAATCAACTGGTTATTGGTAAGGGAGTTTTAATATTATAATTAATAAAAACTTATTTTTTTACAAAATAAAATATTATTTATTTTATTTTAAATTAAATTTATATTTAGAATTTTGTTTTTTTTTTTTATCTTGATGCCAGAGCAAATTCTGCTAGTTTTGATGCAAAAAAAAAATAAATAAAACAGATTATTCGGTTGGAAGCCGATACATGTATAAGTTCAACAAAATTATTTTTCATAGAGTACATAAGTGNTAAAAAAAAAAAAAAAAAAAAAAAAAAAAAAAAAACAATCCATAACCCATAGAAAACTAATCAACTTTTCATGTAAAGGGGGTCGTATTCCCCTAGTTTCGAGGCTGTTAATGGTTCCATCATAGAAATGGATAATTAAACCAACCAATACCACTTGTTCGAGTATCACCACTCTATGAACCATCACTTACCACTTTCCCAAATGTCATTATTTGAAGCTATAAAGTATTCGTCGATCCACAGTTCGGCCCACGATTTTCCAGTTGCATTTGCCACTCTAAGTACTTTATTGCAATGTCTAAAATATCTAAAGGAGTCCAAGGTTTGTTATTGAATATCAAATCGTTCTTTGATTATCACATAAACCATAAAATCCATGAGAGACTCTAAGTTAATTAGTGATAATGTGGTTTGGTACATGAGGGTTTGATTACAAGGTTTGATATGAGTTATTGAATAGATTTAGGAACAATTCAAGATTGTCTCGATTGATCTTTGTCTTTTATCTTTGTGATAGATGTTAATTATTATTTGTGTTATTCAAGTGTAACCCATATTTAATAAAACCATCTTTCAACAAATTTAAATGTTTTTATATACCAGCCCCATTGGAATTAATGTTACACTCTTAATTGAACCTTCACAGTTGGCTATAATTGAATGAAGAGAGATGGTGAATAATGAATGAGATTGTCGATGGTATAATTTAGTCTATATAGTCTTTCGGAAGAAACTTATTTTGTTTGTTCCGTTGATCAGGATTGATGCGGTTTAATGCCTGGATCGACGATTTTAAGACATTAATTTCGTCGTGGCCGTTTTTGACCCCAACATGCACAAAAGCTTGATGAGATTGCATTAAATGGATCAACTAAGGCTTTTGTAGATGACGAATCAATTGCGATCTTATCTGTGAAGATTATATATAGAAGAGAATCTCAACGGAAAGATTCTACCAATAAGATATTCGGTTGAGAGAATTATTGAGAAGAATCTCTTAGAGAGAATATTCATGGAGATATTCTAAAACAGAATATTGGACATATTATGTGAGATTTGAAAGAAGAAGTGAAGAGCTGACATGGCACATAATGTTGGTGATGTGGCAAACACTAATGTCATAAAACAAACGTTGTTGATATAGCAGAGAACGCTGCTGATGTGGTACAATGATTGGTTGAGAAGTTAAAAAGGATGTAGAAGTCTTACTTGGTACAAGGATCTGATGAACTGGTTGTGCATCAAGATCTTGCAAATTTTCTGTTGAAAAGGATAATCTTTGGGAGAAGGAATATTCCTTTTGTTGAGATTGTTGAAGATCCTAAAAACTACGGTGTTTTCATTAGTATATATATGTGAGGAAGTTGAGGTTGAGGCATGGAGGCTTTAAGACTTCTGAACTTATGGTGTGTGATCTTGATCTTCAAAGCTTACGAAAGCAGGAAGCTGAGAAGGAGGTGTTCGTTCTTGAAAAATCGTGAGATTAAACAAAAAAAAAACCGAAAAAAATAAAGGTATTTAAACTATAATTTATAAAAACAAATATGT
>OVBE01006467.1:0-19849 GCA_900406425.1 Iberis pinnata | reverse complement strand
TATCCCCTTATGATAAATCTAACAATCAAACCCTGATTTCCTTGGGAAACCCTAAAATCTAAGNCCTTGGGAAACCCTAAAATCTAAGTAGTGGACTACTCAGACATTGACAAGCAATCACAAATCAACATCTTTGAAGAACATATAATAAAACAATAGAGATATATTAGAAAGGGTTCAGAAATCTTTTCCAAATACAAGGTTGAATCTCCTCTCCCTCAGTAATTCTCTCGGAAATCAAAATAAAGCTTTATGAAAATAAACCTAGCTAAGAGGTTTTTATAGTGTAAAAAAGAAAATAATTAAAAATAGGAAAACTTGATAAGCTTGAGGACTTGGATGCAAAATTTGGAAATCTTCTAGTTTTTCTCGGGCAAAAAGATCGACCGGGCACTCTTTTTGTAGAATTCCAGGACCAAATGCCCGGTCTGGCACTCAGATGCCCGATCGTGCACTCCAGGATAATTCTGCGCGATCTTCTTCTGCGAGTCAGCTTGTCCAGTCTTCAGTAAAATTGTCATAACTTTTTATTTATATGATGGAATGACTTGAAACCACCTCCATGTGAAACTAACTCACGTGGTTATCTTGTGTCAAAATTTCAGATCAATCCATCCACGGGAACATCTTCAAACATTGCTAAACTTCTGACCCTCATGATGGACTCTGCATTTGCATTTGTCAATTTGCATCCGTATTGTGCAGAAATCCATCTTATTGTTCTAGAAGGACCCAAAAACTTAGAAACCTATAAAAGATACCAAATTGCAAGGAAAACACTTGGATAACGCTTAATAGCAAACATAAATGCTCATTAGAAAGCGTTTAAACTGATTAATATCACATTGTCCACAACGTTTTCCTGCCATATAGACATATACATGTTTTGTCCATCATTCTTTAACATAGTCTTCTTGAATCTTTCTAAACCATCACTGTTATCCACAAAATCAGGAGGCAATCTTGCTTACGTGATAATAACATCCGAGCTCTTGTGCCAATAGCTCAAACTAATGTCTTCTTCTTCATGTAACTTCCCATCATTTGCTTGCAATATCTTTGAAATAAAACTTGTGTAATTTTCTTCTTTTCTTAGTAGAACACATTTAGTATAAGTGTCTTTAGCAACTCGAAAATTCTACGTCCCACATTCTAAGCACTCCCACTGACCAACTATTATCATAACATTGTTGTCCATTGAGTATCATCTCTAGACATACACAAATAAGTATCTATTCAAAATCTTAAAGGCCACATACATTACTAGTCTATTTCTTATTAACAAACTGGTACACAAGACAACAAGCAACACAATTACGTAATGCTCAAGATAACTACATAACCCGAAAAATATATAAATCAAAACACCATTAATGTCTTCATGATGTCTCTAAATTTTAGTGGTTTTGAGAAGTCATGTACCATCATTTTAGGGTCATTTAGATGTCAACATGTAGTATTTATAGGACTTTATTAGTAAGTTTGCATTTTTAGAAAGTTCGGCATTAGCATTCGCATACATGTGCATTTTGGAGGTATTTCAGGATTTTAGGGAGTTTTCAGAACAATATGACAATTTTTGAGAAGGAGAAAGAAAGACCAAGCAAACCCCGAAAACATCCCGACTCGATCAAGTCATGTCTTCCGGCCTCGACCAAAGAGCAACCCGACGTGACCATGACCAACTTCTTCGTGCGCCTCGATCAAGCTGCTCCCCTTCACCTCGACCAAGTCGTGATCGTGCCAGATCACACCTTGAAGAAGTTGGCTCGATCATGCCGAGCCTTCACCTCGATCACCCGGCCTTATCACATGTCTTCTCGGCCTTGCCACTTGATCACGTCTTCCCATCCGCCTCGACCAAGCCGCGTCCTTGCCTCAACCTCTCGGATCGATCAAAGACTTCATCCACCTCGACCTTAATTCACTTTCCCTCGATTACGCCTCGTTCCACGCTGAAGCCCGCCTCGATCACGCTCCCTCGATCACTTATATCACTCGATTTTAATGCTTTTTAGTGGGTATTTATACTTGCTAGTTGGCATTATCCGAGTGTTTTTCTTGTAGTTTTGGCATATTTTCAGGATTTTAGGTGTTTGGGACGTTCTGGAACAAAAAGATGGATTTTTGCACAAATGGATGCAAATTGGCATATGCAGATGCAGAATCCGACATAAGGGTCAGAAGTTTACCAATTCTTGAAGATGTTTCCGTGGATGGATTGAGCTGAAATTATGACACAGTATTGCCACGTGAGTTAGCTTTCATATGGAAGTGGTTTTAGGTCAATCCATTGGAGAAATCAAAATTTATGGCTATTTTACTGAAGACTTGTCAAACTGTCTCGTAGAAGAAGCATGTGCAGAAAGTGTGATGATAGATTGATCGATCCAGAAAGGGATCGATCGATCCAGAAAGGGATCGATCGATCCAAGCACCTGAGAATTACTAAAAATCATCCAAAATTACAAGTTTTCTGTCAATACTCATCAAGACTTTTCCTTATTGGTTTTATTTTATTTTTCCTTGTTTTTAGCACTATAAAAGCCTCAGGCTTAGGTTTTTTAGATCAATCAATCAATCACATTTTATTTTAGAGAGTTTTTACATAGAGACGAATCCCATCCTTGTGTTCTTGGAGAAGATTTCTAAACTCTGTCTTTTATTTATACAATTTGGTTTTTGAATTCTGCAATGTTTACTCTTTCTATGATTTATGTTCTTGTTATCATGTATGAGTAGTCTATTTGTTAGGTTTTAGGGTTTCTCTTAGGAAAAAGGTTAATTTTTAGGGTCTGATAGAATGGATTGAAATTTTTAGGTTCTCGGTCTAGATTTGTTACCAATGCATGAATTAAACTCGCCATTTAGCTCATTGATATTAGATTGATAATCACAAAGGGATTTGATTTAGAGATCTGAACTAGTCTAGATGAGTAAGTGCCTTTGCTTGCAAGAGTATTATCTTAGGGGCTTATGAGCATATCGAATCTGAATTGAAAAGCATGTTTGAATTATCTAAATACGGTGGGAGTTTGTCTTTAGTAATTCGAACATAGGAGTCTAATACTTCGTGAGGAAATTAGTCTAGCTTTTGTCTTTTGAGTTGAGAACTATTTTTAAAGAAAATCATGCATGTTAACCTTGACTTTTAACCTGAATACATATGGAATTCCCTATTGCCTAGTGCTTTTGTTATTTGCTTTACAACCGTTTTTACTTTATCGTTATTGCTATTTTCTAAAACACCATCTTTTAAATATGTTCCTAGCTTGATTCGATTTTAAACTGAGAGTCGTACATTCTTGGTCTCTGTGGAGTTGATCCCTCATATACTATTGCGTTTGCTGTGCATTTGTAGTAAATATATTTGGGTTAAAACCTGAGTGTATCAATCACCCGACTTAAGCTTCACTCGCCTCGATCACTCGGCCGTGCATTTCCACCCGGCTCGATCAACTTCACTCGATAGTTGATCAAGCCCCAACATATCTCCATCAAGCCAACTTAACTCGACCAACCCGAAGTCGCCTCGATCAACCCGGCCAAGCTCAACTCGGTCTCTCATCGAGCCCATCTTTACCTGGCTCGACCAACCACTTGATCAGGGCCAGTTTCAGAACGTTCTTTTGCAAATCAGACTTTTTCCTCAAGAATCAAACTAAACTACATGCAGTTTTTAAACATTTGTCCTTTAGTGATTTTATGGATTTCCTAGGACTACTATATAAGCCCTAAACACGCCTCCATTTGGGGGCAAGCCTTTACTTTTTGCCATTTTTAGTTTTGTCTTAGGTTTTTTTAAAGCTTTTCCTCTTTGTTTTTCCTTTGATCTTCTTAATTGATCAAACCTATATTTCCTATGGAATGCATGTTTTGTTTTTGATTTCTTCATTTTCATGTTTATTTTAAGGTCGTGAACTATGTGATGCATATTGATCTTCTGTTTTACACCTTTAATCTTGTTTTCTGTCTTGATCATCATTTCTGGGTTCTGTTACTGGATCATTTGATCATTGTTTTTCTGGGTTGGTGTTCTTGCTGTTCTTGATCGTCAACTTCTGCATCTCTGATTTTCGTCTTGATCATTAGTTTTTGGGTTTCATATATTTTCTTCTTACGATTCTTCATAGTTTGACTTTTGATCATGATATTTTGTTTGGAAGTTATGTTTTCTGATTTTCCTGATTTCATATCCACCATGTGCAGTGAGTAGTTACCTAGGTTCCATGAGGATTGGGTAGACGAGTGTTGAATCCTTGTTTTTCCTAGATGCTTAAGTTAATTGTCTATAGATCCCTTCTGTTTTAACGTTCTTCATGCTTATTTCCTTCTGATCAACTCAAATATGATATTAGACATTTCTGCATCCAAAAGGTGTCTGATGGAATGTCTGAACAAGTGATTTCAGAGATCTTCATACCTAGACTAAGAGATTAGATGTTTAGGGTGTTTATTGGCTTTAGCAGATTGGTTCTTCATGCCTGCTAGGTAGTGTTCTGTTAACGAGAGTTAGGTATGGATATTTCTTTGGATGAAATCATTTATCAAGAGATTGGACTTGGTTGTTTATGAATCTACTGTCTAGGGATTAGCTCATTATTTTAGGTATGTTAGGTGTCTAGGTAGTTCAGGGAGGATCACTGGTCAATTACCCCCATCCTTAGGAACTTCTTCCCTTGATTGCATTTTAGTACTATCCCCTTTCCTGCTTTTATTTTACTTGTTGTCTACCTGATGTATCTGCATTTTAGTGATTTTTAAAAGTCATTTAGCATCATTTTAGGGTCTTTTAGTGGTACATATGTTGCATCTATAGATGTTATTAGCAAGTTTGAAAATTTTAGGAAGTTTTGCATTAGCACTTGCATATACATGCATTTTGAAGATTTTTCAGGACTTTCAGGAGTTTTCAGAACGTTGTAACGAATTTGGAGAAGGAAAGGAAAATGCATGGAATGGAACTAACTCAAGTGTAGCTCAAGCCAGGATTCGACCAGACCACTCGATCCCGAGATCGAGACAAGTCAAAAACTAGCTCGATCACGCAAGCCTCCGGCTCGATCCCGTGATTGAGCCAAACTAACCTCAGCCACGGTCCTGACTCGATCTCGCCTTGGCCGCCTTGATCGAGCCAAACGTCTCCGGCTTGATCATCCTGCTCAATGCCTCGACCTTTTCCCTCAACCAAGCCCCATATCTCTTAGCTCGATCATCACCCGCATCACCATCGAGCCACCTCGATGGTCCGGCCCTTCGCCTCGATCAACGATCGAGCTCAGCTTGATGACAGTCCGGCCCAACACCAAGCTGGCTTGATCAACTTATTGTTCGATGGTTGATCGAGCCCAACCACACATCCACCTCGATCACCATGATCAAGCCAAACAGCTCCGACCCGACCAACTTCAAATCAGGATGGACCTGACCCAAGACCCGTTTTAATGATTAGCTTTTATCTTTTATGCATTTTTCAGGATTTTCTCTGAACACAAAAAGCCCTAAACGCCTCCATTTGGTAAAAGATCTTTTTTTTTGCCTTTTTTAGGTTTTTTCTTAGGTTTTATTTTCTCTCTTTTGTTCTTGATGTTCTTCATGTTTTAAACCCATATTTTGCTTAAGTTTATGTCAATCTTCTGTTTTCTTCATTTTCCTACTTAGATTATGGTTGTGAACTATCTGGTGCATGTTGATTTACGTTTTGATGCTTTTAATCTCGTTTTTTAGCTTGATCATTTCCTCTGTTTTCGTTACTGTTCCATTGATGTTCATCTTTTCTGGGTTGGTGTTCTTGACGTTTTAAATCTTCATCTTCTGCATCTCTGTTTGTTTTTATCTTCTGCACTAGTTTTAGGGTTTCATATAGTATGTTCTTTGTTGTTTGACCTTAGATCTAAATGTCTTACTTAGTAGTTATGTTTTCATGTTTCTCTGATTTTGCATCCAACATGCATAGTGAGTAGTGACTTAGGTTCCTTAATGATGGGATAGGTTAGTGTTGTTTCCTTGCTCCTCCTAGGTGTCTAAGCTTTATAGTTTAATAGATCCCTTCTGTTTTATTGTGCTTAATGCTCATTTCATTCTGCCCGTTTGAAATCCGAACTTAGGCATTTTCAGCACCCAAAAAGTGTTCAATGAAATGCTTGATCGAGGTGATTTCAGAGATTTGCACATCCTAGCCTAAGGAATTAGATTCCTAGGGTGCTTATTGGCTTAGGTAGATTGGTTTGTAGTGCATATTAGGTAGATTTCCGTTAACGGCAGTTAGGTCTGGATACTACCTAATTTGAGGTCATCTGTCAAGGAATTGAATTTGATTGATTTTGAATCTATCGTGTAGGGATAGCTCTTGTTTGAGGTATGTTAGACACTTAGGTAGTTTGAGGAGGAACACTAGCCAATTACCCACATCCTTAGGGACCCTTTCCATTGATTTCATCTCTTACCCATTTTAATTCCTCTGTTTTTTTTTTCACTAGCTATCTACCTTTTACTTATGCATGCTTACCTTTGTTTCTGTTTTTACTTCATGCATGTTTGCTATGTTATGCTTTTTAAAGACTTGTTAGTAAACTCCCATTTTCATATTTACTTGAATAATTAGTTCCAATTGCATCCTGATTGCTAGCAACAAACCTGACTGGATTGACACCTTATCTATGATACAATGAGATGATACTATTGTGTGGATAAGGAATTGACATATTAAAAAGCTTGTTATCAATTTGGACCCGTTGCTAATTGGGTGTTTGTTTGTTACATTATGGATTTTGGATCTATTGAGATCAAGTTTCTTTTCTAGTACCATACTCACCTTGTTTTCCTTTGTTTTCAGGTACTTGCATAGTTATGTATGAACCTAAGAAGCAGAGGACCAACATATTTAATTCCAATCGTTGAAGATATTCGTGCTCTTGAAAGGGAATACTCTCGCGTGAGACGTGAACAAGAACGCTTGGAATATTTAAGAAGTTGGATTTGCAAATGGAAGACAACGTTGAACACGATACTAGCGCACTATTGGTTCTGGTGACAACCTGAACACTCACACCCAGCGTCATGGAATCAACCCACCTGTTGTACAGAACAACAACTTTGAGATCAAGCACAACTTGATAGCAATGTTGCAGGGGAAAAACTTACATGATTTGCCTATGGAGGATCCACTCGACCACCTAGACGAGTTTTATCGCTTCTGTAGTCTCACCAAGATCAACGGTGTGAGTGAAGACGCTTTTAAGTTGCGTCTATTCCCATTCTCTTTGGGAGAGAAAGCACATCAATGGGAGAAGTCTCTTCCTAGGAACTCAATCACCACCTGGGATGCTTGCAAGAAAGCTTTTCTTGACAAATTCTTCTCCACATCTCGTACAACACGATTGAGGAATAACATATCTGGTTTCGCACAAGGAAATGTTGAAACCTTCTCTGAAGCATAGGAATGCTTCAAGAACTACACTATGCAGTGTACTCATCATGGTTTCAGCAAGGCATCCCTCCTCAGCAGACTCTATCGCGGTGCTCTACGGATGATACGCATGTTTCTTGACACAACAAGCAACGGTAATTTCCTCAAAAAAGTGTTGATGAAGGTTGAGAACTTGTAGAGAACCTTGCTCAATCTGATGGAATCTACAACGAAGACTATGATTGCATACCTCGTGGTGGCTCTGCAACAGATGATAACACAAAGAAAGAAATCAAAGCTCTGAATGAGAAGTTGGACATGATACTACTGGGTCAGCAACACCAAGTTCACTTTATCACTGATGAAGAGCAGCTTCAGATTCAAGCTGGAGAGGTTAACCAGCAAGAGGAGATCAACTACATGCAGAATCAGGGTGGCTATAACAAAGGGTTCATTAACTACTCCAAAAACCCTAGTCTTTCATACCGAAGCAACAACGTCGCCAACCCTCAGGACCAAGTGTATCCAACGCAACCACAAAATAACGTGCCACCATTCATCAACTACACTTAGAATCGTGGTTTCTTCCCAAAGTAACAGCAAGGTGGTTTTCAACAACCACAACAGCAGCAACAACAAGCTGGTGCACCTCCTGGTTTCAGCTCTAACCAACCTCAAGCTCAACCTTCCAACATTGAAGCAATGTTACAACAACTTCTTCAAGTTCAAGCCAATAGTGTTATGGAGACATCAAAGAAGTTTGGTGAACTTCACCACAAGATGGATTATTCCTTCAACACCATCTATGTGAAGATTGAAACTCTTAAATCCAGAGTTACTTCTCTAGAAGACAAGACTGCATCCACTTTTGCTCTTACAAACGGACAACTTCCAAGAAAATCTATACAGAACCCAAAGGAGTATGCTCATGTCAATGCCATCTTCCTGGGGAGTACCATTGACCTTCATTCTCCAGTTTCCACTACTGCTTGCACTGAGGACAATGTGATTTAAGTTGGGGGGATTCGAATTTAAACATAGTTGAAAATGTGAATTATGAAGAATCTGTTCCTAGTGATAAGATATCCATTTCAAAGGAGAATGCAAGGCCTTTCGTTCCACCACCTTATGTTCCAAGATTGCCATTCCCATCACATTTCAAGAAAGAGATTATGGCAATATATTCAGACATCTTTGAGAAACCTATGAGGGAAGAGACTACTCAAGAAGTGTTGGAACCAAATGTCGAATGCAACTCTTTGATAACAGAGAAGGAAGAGGATCCTAGTTCATTCACTTTGCCATGCTCAACAATTGCCTTTGTGATTTAGGAGCGTCTATCAACTTAATGCCTTTATCCACTGCCAAGAAGCTAGGATTCAACGAACTCAAGGCTTCCAATATAACTCTATTGTTGGCAGATAGATCAATTAGATATCCTATTGGCACCCTAGAAAACTTACCCATCAAGATTGGGGATGTAGAAATACACACTGACTTTATGGTATTGGAAATGGATGAAGAGCCTAAGGACCCATTGATTTTTTGAAGACCATTCTTAGAAACAGTTGGAGCTGTGATCAACGTCAAGAAAGGTAATATCAAGTTAAATGTATGAAATGGTCCAAGGATGATCTTTAACACTAAGAACAAGACGAAGAAGCTTACAATCCAAGGATAGCTATTCTCAATCAAGGAAAGGAATGAGAGCAGTGATGAGGATAGGTACTCTAGCAGTGACTCATTTGAGGATGAATTGGAGAAGGATTCAATCCAGTTTCCAAGGCACCATGAAACATTTAGGCTTATCAAAGAACCATATGAAAAGGTTCCTGCAGAGTTCGAAGAAATCGGGAAATTGGGGATATCAGCTGATGAGAACAAACTGAAGGCTCCAGAAAAATGGAATCATGAGTTCAAGCATCAACTTGAACGTATCCCACCTCTGAAACTTACTTCAGGCACTCCCAATTCTGAAAAATGTTTCAAGCCTCGTTCCCAAACAATTGACATCAAGAGTGGAGATCAAGTGTTTCCACTCAACATAAGGTTCAAGTACTATCTGTGGAACCGGAATCCAAAATGCTCTACGAACTTCATGATCAAGGAAATCCTGTCTGGTGAAGAAACCATACTTGCTGTGGAAATTGATAAATGGTCAAAGCTAAACTACCAAAATCAACCAACACGATGATAACATAGTCATTTCTGAAAGGACCTCGGTTCTCTTTCGGGAATCGTCTCAGGGTTATTAATTTTAAAAACAGGAAGTCAAGCTTAGTGACTTTAAACAAACTCACTTGGGAGAAAGTCCCATCTCTATCCTTGTACATATGAAATTTTTATGCCTTTTATTTAAGTTCTTCATTTAATGCATTTCGGTTTTTATTGGTTTTGGTGTTTTAAGGACTTTGGAGTTAGGTTTTGGGAATCTTTCAATGAGAGAAAAAGAGCACTCAGTTAGCTCAAGTTTTCGATCAAGCCGGATCAACGTGGTTAAGTCTGATCAAGCCGAGCAAACGATATAGTCGAGCCATTTCTCAAACCTTGGATAGTGCTCTATCGAACCTTGATCGAGCTAAGGAAAACATGCTCAAACCAATATGCATGATTGATCGAGCCATGTTTAAACAAATCGAGCCATGAAATGCATCAAGCAACATTTTTTGGATCGTGATCGAGTTGACCACATGTTGATCCAGCCACTGCCATAATTCGATCGAGCCAAGTATCACCGTGATCGAACCACCCGCAACCTCGAGCCAAGGCACGTATGATCGATCCAAGGAACATTTACAATCGAGCCAAGCACTTCAACTCAAGCCACATACTTCACATCGAGCCAAGCACTCCACACTTCACTTCAAGACTTGTCTCCCCACTTGCCCACTACTCACCCCATGCCAAGAAGTGTCCTCTCACACCTTTCCAAGATTCCCCAAAAAGTTCTTACACCTCCATCTCCCCTTTGTCCCTCCTTTAAACCTCATCCACATACCAACACTTTAAACTCCATCAACATGCTTCCACACACACCACTCTTCCTCACTATCAACACATTCGACCAAGGAGTTTATTTAAGGGAGTACTCCTAAATACTTCATTACTTCAAAGCTCTCAAAACTTACATCTTCTTTTGTTTGAAATCATTTTTCCGAAGTATTTCCCCTTGAATTATTTTCTTCTACAAGGATTCTCACCAAGAACTTAACAATCCGCATTTGATTTCACTCCTAAACCTTTGCAATTTTTGGTTCCTAAATTTTCAAAAACTCGGCTTTAACATCTTTTATAAGATCGTTTTGTTTAGTTGTTTAATCTGAGAAACGTTTTTTGAAATTCGGATTTGGTTCAGCTCTTTTACTCACAGATTTTTATGAAATTCTTGGTTTTTCTTAAATTTCGTTTTGTCCTCCTGAAGTTACCGAAGTTTGGTTTTGGCACTTCTTCCTTTTAAAATCGGTTTTGACTTCTGAATTGTGTATTAGACTCGTTTTGAAAGCAAGTGTTGAACTTAATTTTTGTTCAAAAAAACTTATACCTTGATCTTCACAATTCGTTTTCATAATGATGCCCATTGATAGTAGGATTTTGAAGTCCTACTTGGGGTATCAATTACACATCATTGTAGTATAGATGGGTTATCAATCCAAATGGGAGTGTACTAATCAATCTGAATGCAATGGATGCTTTAAAGTCAAGCTAAGTATTAAAAGGGGTGGTTTTTCTAAAAGGTCCTAAGTGCAATGGACATGCTGAAAGTAAAGTGCATAAACACAAAAAGCATAAAAGACTAAGATGTAAGAACACAGTAAAAGCAAAGAGGTAAAAGGTGTAAACAATGTGAAGCAGTTCCTGAGGACAAAGGGTAATTGACTAAGGATCCATCCTGAGCTACCTAAGTACCTAACATACCTCATACAATGAGCTAACCCCTAGACAGTAGCAACATAAGCAACCAATTCCAATCTCTTGGCAATCAATTTCAAGCAAAGCAATCACGGACTCAACTCTCGTCATAGAAAGTAACTACCAAGCAGGCATGAACAACAATCTACTATAGTCAATAAGTTTACCAAAAAACTAATCCCTTAGAAGGGGAAACGAATCTATGAAATCACCTAGTTCTGGACACCTTCAATGATTCACCTCTCGGTGTTGAAGGGCCTAAAGGGTCTCAGGATGAAATATAATCAGCATTACGAGCAGGTGAAACAGAAAGGATTTAAAGACAAAAAAACTTAGGTACTAAGGTGAACTCAGAACATCAACCCTAGTCTACCCTATCCTCAGGAACTTGATGGACTACTCACTACTCATGGGAGTAGAAGCTGAGAAAACATAAATCATAACTTCAAGGTTAAATATGCAGATCTAGGGAGAAACTATCAAGAACAACAAGAACACAAACCCAGAAACCAAGAACTGCAATAAAACAGTAAAACAGAGATGAAGAACAAACTTAAAACATGAGATTCAAAGCTTAAAACGAAAATCAACAAGCACCAACTAAGCAACAACCTAAAGCTAAGCAAGAAAGTAAATGGAAAACAGTAGATTAACTTAAAACTTGAAAGAAATCTGGTTTTTACACCAAGAACATGAAGAAAAACAAAGAAAATGAAAACCTAAGACTAAAACCTAAAAAGGAAAGAAAAACTAAGCTTGTTGCAAATGGAGGACAATTAGGGCTTTTATAGTGTTCAGAGAAAAGCCCTAATTCGCTCTAAAGACAAAAAGCTAATCATTGTCTTGGATCTTGGGCCTTGGTTCAGGTGCTATCCAGAATTGATTTGGTCGGGTCGGAGCTTGAGTTAGTGCATGATCGATCTGAAGTGTTGAGAGCTTGGATGTAAGGGTCGAGATCGATCCAACCTGAGACGCGTTTGAGAGTGGGATCGATCCTGGAGTTGAGTACCTGAGATCGATCCAGACAAGGTGCTGGGATCGATCCAGGCATGCTTGAGCTGAGATTGATCCATCCTTGCTTTCTTCTTAGTCTTGCTTCAATTCCATGCACTTCCATAGCTTCGTCTGAGACTTCAGAAATTTCCTTGAAAGAGAGAGAGAGAGAGAGATCGGTCTAGGTGAGTGTGGAGATCGATCCGTGCTGAGATGGGATCAATCTGAAGTGTTGCTAGGATCGATCTGAGATCGTTCTATGCTGAGACGGGATCGATATGAAGTAAGGTAGTGAGATAGTGAGATCGATCTGAGCAGAGGTAGAGATCGATCCAGGCAGAGAGGAGATATATCCAGCTTTGGTTCTGAGATAGATCCAGTCTATTCCATGCTAAGTGCTGCTCCATTTCATGTTAAGTGCTGCTTTTCTGAAATCTCACAAATCCTTCCTGAAAACTCCTGAAAGTCCTGAAAAATCTCCAAAATGCGTGCATATGCAAATTCTAATGCAAAAGTCCTAAAAATCACAAACTTACAAAAATCAGTTATAAATGTGATGTATGCACGCCTAAAGACCTCATAATTGATGCTAATTGATATGTAAAATCCATGAAAATTCAGAGTCATCAACTCCTCCAAACTAAATCCTTACTTGCCCTCAAGCAAGTAATTCAGAAGTCTGGGAGTGAGGTTTGAAGGTGGGAACTCAAAACCAAAACATGCTGCACACACATGTAATATTAATGTCATGGTTACTAGTTCTAGAATGCACTCCTAAGTTCATCCTACTTAAAAAATTTAGTCGTACTCATCACAGTTCATCACATACCAATTCCAACTTCCACAATGCATTCAAATTCGTTTTTTTTCTTTAACATTCATTAATCAGGAACCATGGATCAAGTCAGGTACCTTCAATGAACTCATTTTGTCAAGGATATGTTAAGCAGTAAAGATGACCCCTTCATGCAGTGGTTAGTAATTCAGAACAAGGGTTCTCTCAAAAGGGAATGAGCTTTAGCAGAAGGCTAAAGGTAAGAACACTTAGATGCATACGGAAATAGAACCTCATCTACCCAATGCTAATGAAACCTAAGCTCCCTAATTCTACCCAATGATGCGTCCTAGTTCTACCCTTTTGAAACTCAAAGTGATCATACCCATTTACATTCCCATTTTTCATTTTTTCCTTGTTACCCTTAGGAGAGACTTCTTTCTTATATGCTGCTAGCTATTTCAGGAACTTACTTGCTTAAACACTTAATGGTTATTGACCTTCTTACTTGCACTATCTTTTGGGTTTTACCCTTTTTCATTCATTGTCATATTTTTCTTCTTATTCTACACTAGCCATACTTCTTTTGCATATTAATGTTCCCCCAAACTTTCTACTAGTATGTTCTGATTCTTTTTTTATCTCATCTCCTAAGGTTCCTTCTTAACACTTCCCATTGTTACCAACTACTGATACCCTTTTCATTTGATTCCACCCAATACCAGCAATTGAAATCGAATCCCACCTAGTCCTATCTAGTCTAAAAAGAATGGACTAGAACTACATGAGACCCTATTCCTGTCAGTTCGAACCTAACATGTTCTACCAAGCTCATTCCATAAAAGACCTGCCACTCAGTAGTAAATTCAGAGTTTGAAAGAAGGTAAGGTTCAAAGGTGGGGATTCTACTTGGGTTAACAAGAGTGGTAAAAGGTAGAAGATAAACCAAATATGTATACGCTATCCATGAGTTCATATTCAACACACAAACATGATAATTAAGCATTCAAATTCAAGTTCTAATAGATAGGAACAAACTTTGAATCACAACATGCTTCAAGAGACAAATGATCATGAAAATTCACATTCCAAGTAAGGTGCGGTTTTACTTAGACAATTTTAGGATGCATTAGATAACTAACTACCAGGGCACTAACACTTTCTGAGAAAGCATCATACTTACAAGGTTATCACCTTCCTAGTTTCCTATGCATGTGCAACATCCTATATGCAACTACATGAAATGCAAATGGCACTCTGTTTTTGAAGAGAAAATTTCAAAAAATTTTCAAGTTTTTTAATGGGTTTTTGAATGCTAATAGATGCTAGATGCTATGTAGATGCATTGCAAAGTGGAGACAAAGAAACAAACAAGGAATTTTCATTAAATAGCAGAGTCCTTCCGAGTCCTCCCCCAAACCTGAATTACATAGTCTCTGTGTAATCCAAGTTTTGAAATTGGACTTAAGGATGGACAAGATAGTGAAAACATTAAAAACATCTTAAGCATAATGAGCAGATAGAAGCAACAAGCAGACATAGCATACAGGAGATGAAACATATCGAATGGACTGTACAATGGAGGAGGGGATTGGGATGGACATCAGTTACCCTAGTCACCTAGGTGGAGGTTCGAGAAGTAGTTCATGGTGGATCCCATGGGCGTCATTCACGAGATGATCGACCTTAAATTATGGATGTCATAATGGAACTCGAGGTTTTTGTCTTCATCAAAAGTGACCCATCTGCGGTTGAGAAGTAAGAAAATCCCTTGCATGTGGAAGTCGGGCTGAAAGAAATAGCAAAACTGGGAGTTTAGTCTCCCAATTATGATTTGCGTCTCTACCAAGTAATCCATGTTCATCATTTTCGATGGGTAGATGCGTCCTCTGGGTCTTATTCAAAGTCTCTTGAAAACCTATTTTGCAAGTTTTTAGAGCTTGTTGAGAAATCCTTTCGAGAGTAATGCTACTTAGTGAAATGACTTAGAGAAACCAATGTTTTAGGGAGAGTAGTTGTGAAGTAGATGAATTAATGAGTGAGAGATACTCCCTTAATATAGAGGTGTGGTGCGATTTTTGGGAGAAGTGGTGAGTGGAAAGTTGTGGTGGAGGAGCAAAGATGGTGCAAGTGGAGGAGGAGTAAAGAGGGAACATTGGAGTGTGAGTTGTGTAAGGGAATCTTGGAAAGCTTGAGTAGAAATGTCCTTTAGTAGTGGTTGTATAAGAGAGGTGATGGGGGATGGAAGTGATCTTTTGTCCATGAGGTAAAAGAAGGTTAGTGGGCAAGTGGAGATTGTTCTTTGCTTTGAGTGAGGTGAGCTTGTTCACAGTCACTTCTTGGATCAATCATGATCGATCCAATGTTGAATATTTGGATCGATCCTGGCGTTAGTTTGGATTGATCCCTTAGCAAGCGTGGATTGATCTCGACATTGAAAACACATCGATCTAGACAACTCTAAGTGATCAACGTGTTGAAAATGCATCTTGTCCATCTCCCGTTTCTCTTTTCCTTGCAAGATTCCCGAAACTCATCCGGTAAGTACCTAAGAAACCAAAACAAGATGAAACTAAAACGCATTAAATCAAGTATTGGAATTTAAAAGCATTGAAATTGAAATATATTCAAAAGATAGACATGGGACTTCCTCCCAAGTGAGCTTGTTTAAAGTCACTAAGCTTGAATTCCTATTTTTAGGATTAATGACCCTGAGACGGTTCTTCGAAGAGAACCGAGGTCTTTTCTGAGAAAGCTCCTTTGGTATAGTTCTTATCAACCTTGGAGTTCAGCTTTGGTTTTTCATCAACATCGATAGCAAGTATGATGTCTTCCTCAGAAATTACTTCTTCGATCATGAAGCTCTTAGAACACAGTGGATCCATATTCCCAAGATAATACTTCAACCTTTTGTTGAGTAAGAACATCTGGTCGCCATTCTTGATTTCCAAGGTTCGGGTTTGAGGCTCCAAGTATTTTTCAAAAATTGGAATGTCAGGAGGTTGTTTCTGAGGTGGTGCGTGCTCAGGTTGAGGTTTGAACTCGGGACTTCCTTTTCCCGGATCTTTCAGGTTGTTTTCACCTTTGGACATTTCCAATGCCTTGATTTCTTTTAACTCCTTTGGAATTTCTTTATCTGATTCTTTAGCAGGCTTGAAGACTTCTTTGTGCATTCCAGACTTCGTTGGTCCCTTTCCCAATCCATCTTCAACTTCTTCACTGCTTGAATATCCATTCTTTAGATTGTCTTCATTCAGTTCCTTCACAAATAAAAACTGACTTTGGACAGTGAGGTCCTTGGGTTTAGTCCTGATGTTGAAGATCATCTTTGGTCCTCTCCCTATGTTCATCTTAATGTGACCCTTCTTGATGTTGATTACAGCTCCAACCGTTGCTAGGAACGATATTCCGAAGATCAATGGATCCTTAGGCTCTTCATCCATCTTTAATACCATAAAGTCTGTGAGTATTGTTACATTCTTGATCTTGATAGGTAAGCTCTCTAAGATATCAACAAGATGCCTAACCGATCTATCCGCCATCAACAAATTTATGTTTGAAGTCTTAAACTCATCCAATCCTAGCTTTTCAGCAGTGGACATAGGCATAAGGTTGATGGAAGCTCCCAGGTCACAAAGGCATTCATCAAAAGTGAAGGCTCCTAGTGAACAAGGTAATGTGAACGAACCAGGGTCTTCTTGCTTCGTTGTTATCAAGGAATTGCGTTCTTCAGGTGGTTCCACCACTTCTCGAGTTACCTCTTCCTTCATGGATTTTGCGAAAACCTCAGGGTATTTTGCCATAATTTCCTTCTTGAATCTGGAAGGGAAAGGCAACCTAGGAACATATGGTGGTGGAATAAAGGGTGTGTCCTTCTGTTGTGTTACAGATGGTTGTTCAGCAAGAGATAGTTCAGTGATCACTTCTGGTGAAGGTTGCAATGGCTTATGTGAATCAGTTATTACAGGTTCATATTCTTCAGCTTCTTTTAAACACGAATCCCCCCAACTAGAACCACACTGTCCTCAGTGTATAGAAGAGGGTAAGTTGGAGTGGGAATAGAAGATGTCTGCTCAAGATAGACGGTGTTGATGTTGGCGTAGTCTTTTGGATTCTGCAAATATTTTCCTGGTAGATGATCATTCGCAGAAGTTAAAGTTGATGTGGTTTTTCCTTCAAGAGTGGTGACCCTGGAGGTGAGATTTTTAATCTTTGAGTAGATTGCACCTAAGGATGTATCCATCTTTTGTTGGATTTCACTGAACTTCTTTGATGTTTCGAGTGCGTAATTGGCTTAACCTTGAAGAAGTTGCTGTAACGTAGCTTCAATGTTGAAGGGTTTAGCAGGAGGTTGGTTAGATGAGAAACCAGAAGGTGCACCAGTAAGTTGTTATTGCTGTGGTTGTTAAAAACCATTTTGTTGTTGCTGCTTTGGATAGTAACCTCTGTTATGGTTGTAGTTGTTGAAAGGTTGAGAGTTCTTCTGTTGTTGAGGTGGGTACACTTTGTCTTGTGGGTTGGCAACGTTGTTACTTCTATAAGAAAGACCAGGAATGTTAAAGTAGTTGAAGTACCCTTTGTTGTACCCCCCTTGGTTCTGCACATAGCACATTTCTTCTTGATGTTGAGCTTCGGCAGTTTGAATTTGAAGTTGTTCTTCATCAGAGATGAAGTGAACTTGATGTTGTTAACCCAAGAGTAACCTGTCCAACTTCTCATTCAGTGCCTTGATCTCCTTCTTAGTGCTATCATCAGAAGTAGAACTACCTCGAGGTGTTCTGTCGTAGTCCTCACTGTAAATCCCATCAGACTGGGCAAGGTTCTCAAACAACTCCCATCCGTAATCAACACTCTTGTAGAGGAAGTTCCCGTTACTTGCAGTATCGAGCAACATTCTGATCTTAGGCAAGGCACCTCTGTAGAGGGTGCTGAGTAAGGAAGCTTTGGTGAAACCGTGATGGGGGCATTGCATGGTGTAGTTCTTGAATCGCTTCCATGACTAAGAGAAGGTTTCAGCATTCTTCTGTGCAAACCCTGAAATGTCATTCCTCAAGCATGCTGTTCTGGAAGTTGAGAAGAACTTTGCGAGGAATGCCTTCTTGCAGGCATCCCATGTAGTGATGGAGTTCCTTGGGAGGGACTTCTCCCATTGGTGTGCCTTCTCCCCCAAACAGAAAGGAAAGAGGCGTAGCTTAAAAGCGTCTTCATTTACACCATTTATCTTTGTGAGGCTGCAAAACCTATCGAACTCGTCGAGGTGATCAAGCGGAACTTCCATAGGTAGTCCATGGAACTTGCTGCTCNGTCCATGGAACTTGTTGCTTTGCACCATGGCAATGAGACTATGCTTGATCTCGAAGTTGTTTTTCTGAACTGCAGGTGGACTGATTCCATGTCTGATGGTGTGAGTGTTGGGGTTGTCACCAGCACCGATGGTGTTCTGGTTATCTCTGTTAACGTTATCTGCCATTTGTAGGTTCAACCGTCTTAAGTGTTCCTTACATTCGTGTTCACGTCTTGCCCGAGAGTGTTCTCATTCAAGAGCTCTGATGTCGTCAATGAGTGGAATCAAGTCAGTTGGTCCTCTGCTTCTCAGGTTCATACACTGCTAAGCAGGTACCTGAAAACAAAGCAAACAAAGGTAGACAAGTAAGTAAAAATGTAAAAGAAGCTTGATCTGAAAAGATCCAAAATCCAGAATGTAGAAACAAATCCAAAATGGCAACGACGCCAAATTGATAATAGGATTTTGAAGTCCTACTTGGGGTATCAATTACCCATCATTATAGTATAGATGGGTTATCAATCCAAATGGGAGTGTACTAATCAATCTGAATGCAATGAATCCTTTAAAGTCAAGCTAAGTATTAAAAGGGGTGGTTTTGCTAAAAGATCCTAAGTGCAATGGACATGCTGAAAGTAAAGTGCATAAACACAAAAAGCATAAAAGACTAAGATGTAAAAACAAAGTAAAAGCAAAGAGGGTAAAAGCAATCACGGACTCAACTCTCGTCATAGACAGTAACTACCAAGCAGGCATGAACAACAATCTACTATAGTCAATAAGTTTACCAATCAACTAATCCCTTAGAAGGGGAAACGAATCTCTGAAATCACCTAGTTCCGGACACCTTCAATGATTCACCTCTCGGTGTTGAAGCGCCTAAAGGCGGGTTTTCACTCCTTCTCAGGATGAAATACAATCAGCATTACGAGTAGGTGAAGCAGAAAGGATTTAAAGAAAAACAACTAAGGTACTAAGGTGAACTCAAAACATCAACCCTAGTCTACCCTATCCTTAGGAACTTGTTGGACTACTCACTACTCATGGGAGTAGAAGCACAGAAAACAGAAATCATAACTTCAAGGTTAAACATGCAGACTGATAATAGGATTTTTGAGGTACTATGGGCTATCAATCAACCCATCGTTTTAGTATGGACGGGTTTTGTCAATCCATAATGGGAGCGTACTAAGCAATGTGGATGTATTGAATGCTTAAAGTGAAGCTAATGTTAAAAGGAGGTTTTGTTGCTAAAAGGTCCTAAGTGCAACGAAAGTAAAAAACACAAAAACAGAGAAAAGCTTTAAACACTTTTGGATGCAAAACAGAGTAAAAACAAGAAAAGGTGAAAATGCAATCAATGTAAAGTCGTTCCTGAGAACAAAGGGTAATCGACTTGGGAATCCATCCTAGCCTACCTAAATACCTAACATACATCAAACAATGAGTTGACCCCTAGACAGTAGCTCTACTAACAATC
>OVBE01006466.1:4249-19849 GCA_900406425.1 Iberis pinnata | reverse complement strand
TATATATATATATATATATATATAATTATATTAAAAGTTATACAAAAGAGTGAGAATGCTTTTATAGCTAAGTTATGAACTAACAGACTATAAATCTTAAGCAGGGCCGGTCCTGAAATTTTTAAAAAAATTTAAAAGCCGCAATCTACAATGGAAAAATAGGCTGAAATTGTACAATTTTTCAAAAATGGGTCATTTTCTTAACTAGAAATTTTAAATTGAAAAAGGGTCGCAAACGCATGCTTGCTCTGATTGGGCTCAGGACCGGCTCTGATCTTAAGTATATATATACAAAGCCAGTCCTAAAATTTTAAAGATCGAAATCTAAATTGAAAAACATTGGCCGATTCTTAAGATAAAATTTTGAAAATAGACCAATTAATAAAATAAAATTTTGAAAATAAAAAGTGGATAGCAAACTCGTGTTTGCTCTGCTTGATGTAAAAGACTGTTCGTGCATAAACACAACTGAAACTAGTAAATAAGTGGCATAATGTGAGGATGTCTTATAGAAGAATTGAACTAAGTCCTCTCCATATGATCGGTTGAGTTGGATCATACATGTTAGAAAAAATATTTTGATATAATGCATTGCTTTTTTTATATTAAGCAGTTTGTATAACTTTATATCATTAATTATTATAAAGTTCGTTATTCAATCGGTTTTTTTTGGAGGTCGCACTTTATCATTATTAATTAATAAATATTGCATAACAAGCTTAAATTTCATTGTGAAAAATTAGGAGTGAGCGATTCAATTTATAGTCCAGTTACAATTAATTTTGTTTTCTTTTGGTTTTGTAAAAACAAAATTATTTCAATCCATTTGGTTTATTTGAAATATAGTTTGGTTTTAGTTTTCTATTTTTAGTTTCGACCTAGTTTATCGTTTAAAAATTACTAAAATGTACATAAATAAAGATTAGTTTGACGTTTATTTATTTAATACACAATATATTTATACATATATATAAGCATATAACTATAGAATTACAACGTTTTCTATATTTCTAATTTAATTAGTTTTAACTTTTTCGCTTAACCGAAAACATTTTTGGTCTTATTTCAATTTAGGTTTTTTAAATAATCAAATCTAAAAGTTTTTAAAAGAGTTTCGAACCCGTTTCGATTTCATTTTGATTAGTTGGTTCTCGGGCTGGGCATATAAACCGAAACCCGAACCGAAACCGAACCGAAAAAACTGAAACCAAAACCGAACCGTTTTTCCAAATAACCCGAACGGTTCCTATATATCTCAACCCAAAAAACCGAATCCGAACTCGAACCGAACCGAAACCCGAAAGTATAACTGAAAAACTTGTATATATATGTAATTGTGATCAAATAGTTAGGATTTTAGGTAGGAAAAGTAATTTTTTAGTAAGGTAACTCGGATATTTGTGTTTTTGTCTAATATTTCGGGTTTTTTATTCCATTAACTTGGATTTTAGCTAGGTTATTCGGATAATTTGGATCTTTTATGGATATTTTGAATTTTCGGTTCTATTTTGGATCCTAATAAAAATGAAAAAACTGATCCGAACCCGAATAGATTCGAACCGAATCCGAACCGAACTTTAAATAACCCGAACGGTTCCTATATTCCCCTAACCGAATAACCCGAAATCTGAATTATCTGAACCGAATCTGAACCGAAAACCGAATGTCCACCTCTAGTTGGTTATTTTTAGTTTTTGAGGTTTTGGTTTATTTACTCCCCCTAACAAAATCTATAGAATTATTTTTTAAAATAACTGAGTGGGTGGTTATTTTCTTTAAATGATGTAAAGTATCTTTTTAAAAGGATTATAACAAAAGAAGTAAAGAGATTTAAAAAAATTAAATAAAAATTAAAAAAACAGATGCTATAACTTTTTGAAAAAGCTGTGAGTTCGAAGACAGGTGGTTGTATAGAGTATTTTCCAAGTAAAACAGTTTTCAAAAGCATCTACCATTTTTATTTAAAATTTTAAAAGTATTATTATATGTCTTAGTACTATTTTCACTTTATATAATTTTTGACAATTTGTATAATAAACAGTTAAATTATTTTGGAACGTATATTGACTAGTGGTCAGTGACCTCTGACGAGCTACTGCATAAATCGTGATAGGGGACCATTAGCATCATTTTTACAATTTTATATTTTTGCACACATGTTATGATCATTTTTGTTTTAGCATATAAGTTTTAAAATAATAATGCTTCTTAATTTTATAAGTTCCGAATATATTTTAATATCACGAATGAGTATGAACAATTATGTATTAAGTTCTTTTTCATATAAATAAAAAAGCTATGTTTTCATTCCAAATTTGGTAGGACTTCTCATGATCATTGAGCTACAATGCCACTCAATAAACCAAACTTCAACATATTGGTGATGATTGATAAGTGCTTTAAAATCTCTGTAGAGTCGTATTGATTTCTAAAACATTAAGTTTTCACCAATCAAGCTTTGTAGAGATTTTTGATTTCTACAGCAATATATTTTATTTTGTTTATTTTTTTGCTCTGCAGAGCAAAAAGTCCAGAGCACTAGTTTTTGAGCTTTGAATATATTTTTGGCTCCGCAAAGCAAAAAAAAAAAAAGCCTACAGCACTGATATTTGTCAATCATAATTTTATTTTGAAAACCTACAGCCAAGATTTCTAAAGTCAAAATCCTATTGCAAAAAAATAAAAGCTACAACAATAATTCATACCGCCAACTTTCTTCAGCAAGAAATATAAATCTACAGCACTTACCAATCACCACCATTATCACATATATTAAGTTGCATTAAAAAATACAAATAGATTTAACTCTAATATGAAGATTAGGGGTGGACATTCGGTTTTCGGTTCGGGTTGTTCGGATAATTCAATTTCGGATTTTTTGGGTCCAACTACATAGGACCTAATTAGAACCGAAAAGATTTTGGTATAGGTTAAGGTCGGATCTATTCGGGTTCGAGTCGGGTTTTGTTTTTTTTACCAAAACCCGATATGGAGCCGATTTTTTTTTCTGGATTTTTTGGATAATTTGGTTTTTTCTTGTATTTTAGGTTTACCGTTTATATTTTTTGGGAAACATAGATAATTTGAGTATTTGGGTGTAAAACCCAACTAAAACCCGAATTACCCAAACCAAAAACACAAAATATAACCAAAAGCCCGAATTACCCTATAAAATTATATATATATATATATATAGGGTATCCATACTAAAAATTATAAAACTTATTTGGGTTATTTGAAAATTCGGTTCGGTTCCGGTTCAAATTTCGACTTTTAGGTAAAATGTCCAGTCCTAATGAAGATTACTCAAATATATTTACCTTCACCAAGATTTCAGCATGGTTTCTAGATCAGATCTCCTTAATTAATAAATTTTTTGATTGAGTGTTATGAATCTTATAGATCACTTTTGTCCACCATTAATTTATTAGTGCATCACTTACGGAATTGAACAATGTCATTGGTTTTAATCATAAATGACGGAAACTACCTGCTTATTTTAATTTTAAACTTTGCATAATTCGTTATTAACAAAGCTTAACTACTTTTCTTGGTGACAAAAAAAAAACCTACCTTTCTTTGTTCACGCTTTCTCACTTACCCACAACTACAAGCCACAACTTAATGAAATTTTGTAACTAACTCAATTAATAACTTTCTATTGGTTTGCAAATATTTATAATGTAGAAAAAGTAGTTATTCATAGTCAAATTGTAATACTATAGATTATAGAAAAACATAGTGTATGACAAAAGTTTTTAAATTTTTTACTATTTTTTTCGTTTGATGAAATATTTGGAAAAACGATTAGAAAAGTTTAAAATGACTATAAACAGAATAAACAACCATAGACATACAGAGCCGATAGAAAATATAAATCTCCGGAGTTCCTAGACCAAAAGAGGAAGACCAATTAAACAAACCAAGCTTAACTCCTAGTCAAAATCAATTTAACATATATGAATAATAAGCCTAAGAGACCGAAGGCCGAACAAAGAAAACTTGAAATGCAAGAGTCTTGCAGGAACGCCTGAAAAGCAATATGGCTTTCTAAAGGGCGAAATCTCCTATTGCGGATTAAGCCTACCTCACGAGATAATACCACGGTTGATGAGATCGGAAGAATGAACCAAAGCGGCAACAATGCCCACTGAACTTTCGAAAACAACTTAGCAACCATATGCTAAACGCCATAAAAGCATAATGGACCAAACATAGACCTCAACCATGTCCATAAGTAGAAACAAGGAGCGAGATAAGGAAAATACCCAAGAGGAACCGAACTCAACCGAGCGCAATCCACGGTTGAAGGGTAAACCAGTGGAAAAAACTAGCTGACACGCATAATGAACCAGAACCAAGGAAGCTGACCAACAATTAAAGCGACAAAACACTCACATAATCTGGTATCTGAGAATCATAAGACTAAACTCGGATGAACTGACAATCTAAAAATGCGCTTGCCAGAGGCAGAAACAGGATCGAGCAAACCATATACCAATATAAATGATTAAGGCAAAAGGAGACAGAGACCCATACCATCAACTGAACCCCGAGCCAAACTTCTTAGTAACCGCCAAACTGAACCAAACACCGACAACACTCGCCGAAAGCCACGAGCTAACTACAAGCAGAGGAGCATCTCGTCTGAAGCCCTCCGAAAAAGCCCACGCCGACAGCAGCGATCAGAACCACCAGCGATGGATGCGGCGTTGAGCAGAGTAGGGCAAAATCGGAGAAAGGGAGACATCAATTTAAGGTCTATATTTTAAGCTGAAAAACCAAAAGCCAGTAATCACTAGATGTCGTCGGAGCCTGCAAAGAAAGACGAAAGCGAGTAAAGAGGGGGAGATTCAACCGGCAGAAGCCGGTGCCGCCGCCAGCGAAACCCTAAATCTGAAATGGTTGAGCAGTAAACGAGAGAAAATAGCGCGATGAAAGAGAAACTGTTTTATAAAGATAATTAAGAGAGAGAAAAGTCTATGTGTTTTACTATCTATATCATAAAAATGTATTTATTTTTTCAATAATTTGTCATAAAAAATAAGTTTTGAAACTTCATGAAACAATACACCTGATTTTTGGATATTAGTAGAGTTCATGCAGGGTTGGGTCTTGAGGCCAAACATATCAAGTACGAGCTTGCAGTCCAATTTTATTTTTATAATTTTAGTTTAAGAACCGACTTATTTTTAAAAAAAATTGTTTAAGAATCAACTCATTTTTATTTTAATTGTAGCCTTTAAAATCTCATGACCAACCGTGTTCATGTGTAAAAATAATACCAAAATCTACAAAAATAAAAACTCTCGAAAATTAGAACATACATGAACTTTTAATTATTTAATCAAACCTAAATTTTCGAAAATACATGTATTTATATAACATATGATCAACATAAAATGAAGACATCAACTTTTTTTAATCAAACTATAAATTATAGTATATATGTCAAAATTTCTAATAGATATATAATTATGTCTAAAAGTATGAGCACATATTGAGAACAAATATTTTATTATATGATATATGTTGATGCCATAATTAAAGCAAGTGCACTCTGTGAACTGTTTTTCTTGTAGGGCACTATCAATTCTTGTACTTTTGTTTAAACTTTAAATTATATATTTGTCGTCTTACGTTTCCGGAGTTTGCGAGGCTCTAATCTCCATTTTAGTGTTTCTGAAATTTTCACTTTTCGAGATCTAGAACGAGAGTTATCTAGATATTTTTGGGACATTTCTTACGAAATGATTTATTGAATAATTTTTATTTTTATGTTCAACACATGCTTATAGATCTACATAATGGATCTTCAAAGGCGGTCCAATGTTCCACATGTTGAAAAATTTTCTCATGAAAATTGAACTTTATAAATTATGGTATTATAAGTGAACTTCTATTTAAGGATTTACGATTGTGAAAATTTACGATTTTAAGGATTCTATCTAATCAACGGTTATTGTATGTATTGTTTAAGATATATTTTTTATGTTAGAAAATCCTCAATTTTAGTTTCATTTTAAAATTGACATGCTACAAAAAAACACGGGCATTCTGACAGACAAATCCGTCAGAAACCTGTCATAAACACAAAAAAGGACAGATTACTGACGAATTATATCCGTCCGTTTTAAATAGTCGAAAACACTAATCCGTCATTTTTTCCGTCAGAAATTTCTGATGGATTAAGCGACGGATATAAACTGTTTAGAACGGATTATGTTCATCAGTTTAAAAATTGTCACTAAATCCATCAGTCCGTATCTATCGCTTAATCCGTCAGAAATTTCTGACGGACAAAATGATGAATATTTACTGACGGCTTTAGTGACAGATATTAATAAAACAGTTTTAATTAATTTTTAATTTTTAATAAATTTGTATTTAAATAATTATAAAATAAAATTTAAAATATTAATAAAATTAATATTTAAAATATTAATAAAATTAATATTTAAAATATTAATAAAATTAAAATGCAAACTATTCGTAAAATTAAAATGTAAAATATTCTGAAATAGACAAAAGTTAAAAATTGTTTTCAAGAATTCTCGAACTGTCACGTCATCAGTTGTATAAACGCATTCATCTTCTCTTGCATCTCAACTTGCATCCTCATTTGATCTTCCCTCANCATCTCAACTTGCATCCTCATTTGATCTTCCCTCATCTGTCTCATTTCAGCGTCGCGTTCCTCTTGTGTCGCCTTCATCTTGACCATCTGCTACTTGACGGCCGCCAACTCCTCGTCTTTCCTCCTCATCTCCTCATCCCTACTAGGATCCCTTTCTTGTTGGGATCCCGATCCAGGAAACCAGTTGCTTGCCATGTTCCCGAACCGTAATAGCGGCCCTTCGACTTCTTCGTCTCCTGAAACAAAAAAAACATTGTATTAGTATAGACAATTTTAAATAGTATGTAATTTAATGTAAATTTTACTTACCTGAGAGAGAACGTGACACTACGTCTCCAAGGGGATTTCTTCATTTGGTGTCGATTAAGAAGACCGAATTTCATCGAAATGTTTTCTTGTCGTTTCCACCAACTCCCGCCCAAGCTGATCTTGAATCTCTCGGTCTTCTTGTTGGTGTGGAGATCCTCTATAATCTCAAGCGGCGTCGGATCATGGCCAATCTTCTTTCTCTCTTTAACAATTAAAAGGTTAAAATTTAAACTTATATGAAATTTGAAAATTAGAATTCAAAGTAAAATGTACCAAATCTCCCTGTCGGGTGAATGAACTCTTCGCACCATAGTTCGTCGTAGCGATCCCCCTCCCATCACGTTGGCTCATCCGGTTGCCCCTGTTCGTGACAGATAACTATTGCGTCCCTTCCTTACTCCAGTAGGTGATGTAGCCCTGTAGGAGTCCATCGGGCATTTATGAATGTTGCTTCTCTTCCTTCATCCACGTATCCTTCCAAGAGTAGATATGGTTGCTGAAAACTCTGCATGCTTTACTCTTGAACTTCTTCTTCACTATACTCGTCAACGCAAGGCTCCAATTGTATTCAAGCTACATAACGCACAAATTGAAAGTTAGAAACTTATAATTTGAGTTTAAAATTAACAAACGAATCAGAAACTTACCGCGAAACAGTAAAACCAATACTCCGATCCTCGGGAGGCATATCTACGAACTTCGGATAGGGACGACGTAGGAGATTGTGCATCATTCTCGTAATGCCCTTCGTGATCCCGTTGTCCGAAGCAGGAAACTACGTCGTACCTTCCCTGCAAGAGGGATCCAGAAAAGGCAACCACTCTTGTCCCAATTGGAGCAGTAACTGCTCGATCGGCATCCGCAGTAGGTGTTGCGGATCTTGAGGATGCTCCTCGAGTGGTGGAAGATGGGGTTGCGGTGGGGGTGTCATAAAACCCACCTGCTCAACCGATGTGGACGGGATTGCGGGATGTTCCTTCCTCCGGAGCCCTAGTATCATAAAAAGTCCCGTCGTGAAATCTAAAATAACCGTAATTCCTAAAATTATGGTTATTCAAATTTGTTATTAGTTTAAAAATTAAATAAAGTTTCAAAATTTTGTATTATTATTCATATAATTTTTATTTTTATAATTATAGTATTTTATATATAATTTTATAATTATAACCCTAAACCCTAAACATTTCTAAATTTCACATAACTCTAAACCCTAAACATTTCTAAATTTTACATAACCTTAAATTCTAAACATTTATAAATTTCACCAAACACATTTCTAAATCAAAATCTCAAAAATTTCCAAAAATTATTCAAATCCCTAAACTACTCAAATCTCTTAAACTAACAGTTTAAATCCATCAAAAACTTCAAAAACACTTAAATCTACCTAATATACTTACATGGAGTTTGGATTGACCATTTGATCGGCTAAATGTTGATGATTTTGAGAGATTTTTTGGTTTTTTTTTCGCGATGAAAAGTGAAGAAAAAGAGTCTGGTCATTTTGGTTATATCGAGATTTCTGACGGGAAAACCCATCAGTTGCCGTTTGAAATTGAAAAAATTAAATTTTCGCAGGTTTATGAAATTTTTAGGAACTAGAAACGCGTGAAAACCCTAGACCCGTCAGTAGTCCCATCAATTTACTGACGGGTTTACTGAAGGATCTAGTTTCCGAGAGACAAAAACCCGTCAGTTATGCATGGTCAATGTTTCTGACGGATCTTATGCAGACCGTCACAAAATCCATCAGAAAATACGAACAGACCATTCATATTTTTGACAGGTTTACTAACGGATCTTATGACGGTCTTCATAAGATCCATCAGAAATATGAATATAATGTTTAGAAAATTGTTTAGGGTTTGGTTTTTTTGTAGTTGTAATTAGGGTTCCAATTGTATTTAAATGATAACACATTTGTTATCATAATGTAATACTAATTGAACACAATAACATCGTCTTTGTTTCGAAGTGTCAGATTTTTCGAAGTTACGGTTGATCACAATGTAAGTTCATAAACACTTTCGGATATTAAAAATGTGTGTTTTTGTAGTATCAAAACAAATGTTAGAATCTTTGATTGGGATTGTCTATAAATCTAAAACTTTATGAATTTATTCATAATTAGGGTTTATTGTTTCAGACCCCGACTTCAAACAAATGATTTCAAACCTCAAACCCCAAATATAAACTTTTGACGAATTTTCCCAAAACCATCAGAAAATAGATAATTTTTTAAAAAATGAATAAAAACTAACTAGATGAATAACAAACAACAAAGATGACAACAATAACGTGAAAAATATAAACTACTCGGGGGATGACAAATAATCTGAAGGAGATGAATTCGCGTCATCTTGAAATTATTCGCTTGACTCCTCCCTCACGTTATGTATAACGACGTCTAAATCACTGAACAAAGTGAAGTCTACCAAAAGATTTACGTCCATAGAAGGTTGAATCTCAGCTAGTGAACCATTTCCAATCGGCTGTAGTGGTTCATGGTCATAAACGCCTTCTATCATTCTTCTAGGATTGACTTGTGTTACCGTTATCCAAGGATCGTTCCTAGCTGAGACAACACATCGCATGTTCAACATCCCTAAGTATCGGACCTCCAATATCTCTTGATGCCATAGAACACAACATCTCCGGAAGTAGACGAAATGCCATGGTCTAATGTTGTTCTTTCAATATCCAATTCGTGAACCTTGAATGTGAATCCTCTAGTGCAATATCTTGGGTATGACGTAACAATATTGTTCGCACCTCTCGCGATTTCAAGCAACCAGGTGGGAAACATTTGCCCAGTAGATGTTTCTTCTCGAATCTATAAACATATAAAATTTTTACAAATTTTAGAAGATGTGGAAAATGTTTTTGTAGTTAGCAATTTAACCAAACACTTACAAAATATTGTAGCCACTTGTAATACTATTCTTGTTTATGAGATTCTATTTCATCTTCAAATTTTTTCAGGAAGTAACCACAAACCATTTCCATGTATATCCTACAAAGTTTTTAGATCACAAGTTATATACACGATCCGAACGAAAATAAGAACCAAAAGTGAAATATATTATTCATGTTTACCTTTCGTATTCCAACATATCTTCATAATTGTTGAGGATGTACGTATGTAAATGTTTCCACTCAGTCGTAGTAAGTTGTCGATTTTTACCTTTTCCGCTAAGTCGCCCAATTTATTTGAACACACTAGGGACATAAGCATAATATGTAGGATGTTGTCCACCATCGTCATGTCGAGTTTTTTTACGGCTTCTCGTTTCCACATCTCTTGTAAAGTAGTATTCCAAAAAATTAGCAGCTTCTTCGTTGATGCTCTGTGCCACAATAGACCCGTCGACTCTACTAAGATTTTTGATCTTCTTCTTCAGGTGGAACATGTACCTCTCAAAAGGATACATCCACCGATATTAAACTGGGCCACCAAGTGCTTTTTCACGAGGAAGGTGAACCGTTAGATGTTCGATAACGTCAAGGAATAACGGTGGGAACATCTTCTCTAACTCGCAAAGGATCATTGGTATACTCTTTGTAACACGGTAATACCATCCACGGTAAGTGTTCTTCGGTTAATGTCACAGAAAAATGTCCTAACCGCTTTAGATGCAAATAAATATATAAGTAAAAAAAAATATAACATATAAGTAAAATACACACATATGACTACATTTATACCTGCAGTGGCTTCATGGACATCTTTCGACAGGAGATGCTCAAATACAAAAGGGAGAAGGCGTTGCATAACTATATGACAATCGTGGCTCTTCATTCTAATGAATTTGTCTTCTTCGATATCAATACAATTTCTTAATTTAGATGTGAATTCATCGGGGAATTTGACCATATGAATAATCCAGTCGAAAAACTTACCTTTTGCATTCTTAGACAATCTAAATGCAGGAATTGGACAAACTCCATCATCCGTAATGTGAAGCTAAGGACGAGAACAAATATCCGCCAAGTCTAACCTATACTTGAAATTGTCTTTGGTCTTCCCTTAGACATTTAGCATGGTGTTCATAATGTTGTCAAAGAAGTTCTTCTCTATGTGCATCACATCTAGGTTATGTCTCAACAAATGAGTTTTTCAATAAGGCAAATCCCAAAATATGCTTTTCTTTTGCCAATTATGGTTTATACCTACATACTCAATATTTACGTGTCAATTTCCACCAACGTTTGCATCATTGGTCATTTCAACAATATAATCTTCCATTTGGGTTAATAGCTCTCTGCCATCTAATTCATGAGGTGGACTGTCAACACATCTCTTCTTCGTGAATAATGAAGTAGATCGACGATATAGATGACTTGGGGGGTAAAAATCGTCTATGACAATCAAACCAAAAAGTTTTTCGTCCATTATTGAGCTGGAAGGAATGAGTGTTGTCATTACAATATGGACATGCTAGTTTCTCATGTGTTGTTCATCCAGATAGCATCCAATATGCTGGGAAATCGCTTATAGTCCACATAAAAACCGCACGCATCTTGAAATTTTATACGTCATACACCTGTTCTCCATAATCCCATAACATCTACAACTCATATATCAATGGCTGTAAAACACATCAAACGATCATTTTGGATGTTCCGGCCCTGGTACAAGAACAAAGAGAAATAGAAACTTTTGGTTCATACACAAGAATGGCGGCAAATTATAAGGTGTGACGATGACTGGCCATAGAGAATACTGTCTACCATGCTTCCCAAATGGGTTGAATCCATCTGTACTTAATCCGAAATAGACATTTCTTGTCTCACATGCAAAATCTGGATATGTAGCCTGAAAATGACGCCAAGCTTCTGCATCAGAAGGATGTGTAATCTCTCCATCAAATCTATGCTCTGCATGCCATCTCATTGCAGCAGTTGTTCTCGCAGATTGATACAACCTCTTCAATCTATATGTTAGTGGCAAATACCATATCCTCTTGTATGGTACTGAAACTCTACCGCTTGTATCTTTATACCTTGGTTTTTGACAAAATAGACATCGAGTCCGGGTATCATCACGTCTCTAATAAATCATACAATTGTCGATGCACACGTTTTTAACTTGTAAGGCAATCCAAGACCCGACACAAGTTTTTGTTTCTTGTAATATGAACCTGGATCATTGTTATCCTTTGGCAAGATATCCCTAATCAACTTGGCTATTGCGTCACTGCATCCTCAGGCAAGGTATAATTCGTCTTTATACCCATCAACCTACTAGCAGATGATAAATGTAAATGACCATCTCTACATCCACTATATAATGGCTGATTCGCTGCATCCAAAAAACTGTTGTGCATCTAAATTTGGTTCTTCATAAAAAACCTGAGTCGTCTCTATGTTTTCTCTATAAACATCATTAACCATTTGAACCGTAGCTGTCCCAACATCTAATATCGTTCTAGGTGCCCCAACATCTAATTCCGTTTTAGGTTCCTCTATCCTATCTGTCACTGAAATGCTACCGCTATTACTAGCAACAATATCATGTCGTTCTCCATGTATGTACCAAACTTTATAACTCGGAAAAAAACCATTCATATACAAGTGATTTCATACTATGTCTATCATGACATGATGATTATTCCGACATAAAGAACATAGATATGTTAACTTACGACTATTTTTTGCCTGAGGTTTTCGACATTCTAATTCTATGAATTCCATCACACCATTCGCATATTCCTCATTCAAAAGATTTGTCTATGGATTCATCCTCTGACCATCCATGATCGAAAATAAGGAGGAGTAGACATTTTATAACGTTGTTTGTGAATTGTGAGTGAAATAATGAGAGGACGTCTTCTGGTTATATAGAAAAATTTATTACGGATTTCTAACGGCATAATCCGTCATAAATATAAAAAAAATCTGTTGGTAACGACTAACAATCGATAGTTTAAATCGGGCAAATTTACTGATGGATTTGTGATGGACGTTATCCGTTAGTAGTATTCCGTCAGTAAACCCGTCAGAATTTCTGACGGAAGTTTATCCATCACTATATCTTACGGATATTTTTCTGTCAAAAATGTCTGTCACAAAAAAAAAATGTCCGTCACAAATCCCATGTTTTTTTGTAGTGCCAAAAAAATATAATCATTGTAAATATAAACATAAGAAATAATCTAATAATTATTCTTTTGAGAGGGTTCAATTTTTTGGATATACGTTTCCATTTACTATATGTTATGAGCATATACGGCCACGATGTTGATAATGTCATCTCTCATTAAAATGTCGACAAAATTATAAATTGGAAGCATATGTTGCAAAAAAGAAGATATTATCATATCAACACCACAAAATTATATATATTATTACTTTGTACAAAAAAACAGATATATATATATATATATATATCATTTGGTTAATATATATTTTTTAGCTGTTTTCAAGACGTGCATGCATCAACGATCAATCTTGGAACCCTAAAGTAAATGAATATAATTTTTTTTTTATTTGTTGTAAAACTAACGTTATTAATATTATTAATACAAAAAAATGCTTAAAGATTACATGAACTCAACTACTCGAACTAAATATGCCAGAATTGGTAAAGTACTATATATTCGATTTTGTTCAATATAATATATATAAATTTGTCTATTCAAGGAATGAATATAAAAGCTAGAAAAGGAAAAAAATAATTAAAATATCTTTGACCTTTATTATTTAATATTCCTTTCTATCAACAGTCAACACTTATATTATTCTTTCATTTAATATACGAATTTATAGATAACGAAAGAAAATAAAATAAAAACTCCTGAATGTACATGAACAAAATCTGATATAAGAAAAAAACTTTAAACTTAGATAATAATATATAAAATTCGTGTTGTGATTAATTTTGATGGTAAAGTTTATCTACAATTTCCCTTTTATTAAAAAGATTAATGTACAATCTGAATTAATTATATATTAAATGGAGATATTTAGTTAGATAGAGTTTAGTTATTTATATAAGAAAAAAAAGATAATAGGGCATTAAATTTTTTATAATTTTCTAAATGAATATTTTATAAAACTTTATATATTTGGGTAATTTTTTATTTCGTGAATGATAAATTATTTGTGAATTAATCGTATCAATATTATATTATTTGTGTAAATGATGAATGATTTATGTGAACGATGAATTGTTTGTGGTGGATAATGAAAAATATATGAATAAATAAAATACATATATCTCACATAAAAATCTAAAAATATTTATTTTCTAGACTAAAATTTTTCAGAAATACTTAATTTCCAATAAAAAAACAAAAAATATCTAACTTACAAAATTAAAGAATTTATATAAAAAAATATCAAGACTTGGCTTTATTACAATTGAGGACCTTTATTTTGTTTTTTCATATAATAATATTACTCCCATGTCACTAAAGTATATGCTTTTCAGTAGTAGTAGGTTATTCCAAATTTTTATTTATAAACAAAAAAAAACAATTTATATATAAAAAATTTTAAATAACAGTTTCCAGCTATAGAACGTGATTTTTGCCTGTAATCACGTACATCCATAAAGCAATTATATTCAAAAAAAATATTGGAATAAGTCAATAAAAAATATCGAGCCTTGTGTCATCTAAAAATAACTTCTTTTTTTTTTACAAAAAAAAAAAAGAAGATACTGTTACTTAGTGCATGTATTTTTACACCTTATCACTTACGTGTCATTTATAACAAAAATAATATCATGATATTTATTATATTATTTTTTAAAGTAATTAAATCTTTTGTTACTATAAATCCAAAGGAAACCATCACCTTTGATTCTCCTCTTTCATTATACTCTTTTAAAGAAAAGCAAAAGAAAAATCTCAAAATGTCGGTGACATCAACGGTGGAGAATCATCGGAAAAACCCATCAACGACGGAGAAAGCACAGAAGAGAAAGTGGGTGTTTTGGGATAGAAAATGGAGGAGATTGGATTATTTTAAATTAACAGCTTCATTGTTTGTACATTCAATGGCAATTTTGGCTCCATTTTATTTTAATTGGTCAGCTCTTTGGGTTACGTTTTTGGTTTATACAATTGGTGGTCTTGGTATTACGGTGTCGTATCATCGGAATTTGGCTCACCGGAGTTTTAAAGTTCCTAAATGGCTTGAATATCTTTTAGCCTATTGTGCCCTTCTTGCTATTCAGGTTCTCTTTTCATTTATTATTATTATTATTATTAATTCTTTTTAGATTTTATAATATTGAATCTAAGATTATAACAAACATGCAAAGATGATTTTTGTTTTTTTTTATAATATATTTATATATAATTCTTTTCACATATTATAGATCTTAAATGTTGGTGGTATTAATTCTTTATAGATTTTATAATATTGAATCTAAGATGATAACAAACATGCAAAGATGATTTTTTTTTTCTTTTTTTTATATTTATATGTATATAATTCTTGTCATATATTATAGATCTTAAATGTTGGTGGTATTAATTTTGAAGATTTTAATTCTTATAGATTTTATATGTTTTTTTTTTGTGGGTAAATAACACTAGAACCCATATTGAATCTAGATGATTTTTGTTGTATATAAATTTTTAAAAAATTGTTTTTTATTTATATATAATTCTTGTCATATATTATAGATCTTAAATGTTGGTGGT
>OVBE01006465.1:0-19850 GCA_900406425.1 Iberis pinnata | reverse complement strand
AGAAAGTGACAAGAAATGTTATGTAAAAATCCTAAAATTCAAGTGTTATCAGAAGCCCAGTTCGTGGGGGTCCAGAGAAGCAAGTAAGTCGGCCGTTACAAGGAATTCGAAAAGAGTAACGGCATATCAAGGACATTATAGAACGCATTGAAGAGGACTGGATATTGAGAGTCGCAAGGAGAGTTCTATAAGAGGTCTAGGTAGAGGTCCGGAATGCGGACCGAAAATCCTTTGAAAAAAAATTAGTGTATTGTTGAGAGAATATTGTAAACACTTGATAATTTGAATAAGATTACACTTTCATTCATACATTTTAATCAAATCGGGTGTGAGGGAAATCTTGCCCTCACAGAAACATAAACAAATATAAAAGCAAGACTTGTAGCCAAAGGTTATGTTCGAAGGTATGGAATTCATTATGAAGAAGTGTTTGCACCAGTAGCAAGAATAGAGACAGTCTGACTCCTTATCAATTTTGCAGCATCTAAAGGATGGGAGATTCATCATCTTGACGTTAAGACTGCGTTTCTTAATGGAGAGCTGAAAGAAACGATCTATGTTGCTCAACCAGAAGGGTTCGAAATTAAAGGGTATGGAGAAAAGGTTTACAAGCTAAACAAAGCACTATATGGTTTAAAGTAAGCACCCAGAGCATGCAATGACAAGCTAAATCATGTTCTGAAGGAGTTAAATTTTAAAAGATGTTCAAAAGAGCCTTTTGTCTATCAAAAAAGAGTACACCTAGAAACTTTTCTTGTTGTTGTTTATGTAGATGATTTGTTTGTGACATGCACAAATACAACGATTATTGACGATTTCAAGAGAGAGAGAGAGATGTCTATAAGATTTGAGATGAGTGATCTCGGAAGACTGGCATACTACTTGGGAATCAAAGTTTGTCAAAGCAAATAGGGGATAACTTTGAATCAAAGAGGATATGCTTTGAAAATTCTTCAGGTATGAGAGATTGCAACATGACTCACACGCCAATGGATGTTGGTTTAAAGCTGTCCAAATCGATTGAAGAGAAAGACATTGATGCACCTTTTATACCGAAAATTAGTTGGTTTTTTTCGGTATCTACTACATACAAGACCAGATTTGAGTTTCTGCATAAATGTCTTGAGTCGCTACATGCAGAACTCTAAAGAATCACATGGAGCAACAATGAAGCAATTTTTGAGATACCTCAAAGGCACAACCGAATTTGGGCTTGAGTTCAAGAAATCAATGTCAAAGGAACTTAAATTGATAGGCTATAGTGATAACAGTTATAATATGGATCCAGATGATGGCAAAAGCACAACAGGTCATGTGTTTTATCTTAATGAAAGCCCAATTACATGGTGTTCGCAAAAGCAAGAGATAGTGGCGCTATCATCACATGAGGCCGAGTTTATGGCAGGAACTAAAGTAGTCAGACATGCAATTTGGTTGCAAGAGCTGTTAAGTGAAATAACCAAAAGTTTTTGTGGAAAAGTTTTCATTAAGATTTCCAACCAATCAACAATTGCACTTACAAAGAACCCGGTATTTCATGGTCGAAGCAAGCATATACACACCATATTTCACTTTATAAGAGACTGTGTCGAAGAAGGAAAAATAGAAGTGGAGCATGTTCCCGGGAATGAGCAAAAGGCGGACATTCTAACAAAAACACTTGGAATGATCAAGTTCAAGGAAATGAGAGATCTTATTGGCTTAAAAGATCTAGACGAAAAAGATGTCAAGCTTAGGAGGCAGAATGTTGACTTAAGCTTGGCTTGAGCAACAAGTAATTCTATTGTTAAGGAAAAAGATAATGTTGTTATCTAAATATTATTTGAAGATTATCTTGTTTATTCTTTATATTCAATCTTAACCTAATATCGATTGCTTTGAAACAAGATGTGTGTCTGATTCGATGAGAATTATGTGAAAATAGATTCGTTCAAGATTTTTTCAAAGCAGAGTTTATCATCAATTCATAATCGCAAGAAATCTTCCACTTCTCAGTCCACTCCTATTTCCTGTAAAGGCAAACAGGTTTCTTCAACATCAGTGTTTGTGGATAAAAACCAAAATCTCTGACTTTTAGTAATTAAGTTGCTAACTTTGGAGTTTTTTTTTAATTGATGTGAACACTTAAATCTTCAAATGCTTGATAGATTTTACAGAGTCAAGGTGAAATGGATACACACTTTGTATCAATTCCATTAGCAATATACCCTGAATTGAAGAGAAAGATTGAGTCTTTTTGGAATTCTATATTAGGTGACAATCATACGAAGCCTTTGAAGTTTCAGGCTACTTTGGCTGGTAAAGACCTAACAAAACATTAATAATCTGAATTTATGCTTATAAAACTTGCTCCATGAAAAACCATCCTCACATTCTGACAGAAATGGGAATCGAAAAATCGATATTTGTTTCGCCAAATACTTTCCATTTAACAGTGGTTATGTTAAATTTAAGTAACAAGGAATCTGTGGATGCGGCTCTAGATATCCTTAAGGTAACATTAATTCCTTCTTCTACTAGTACTAGGAATGCTCTGATGACTGAGATGTTCTGAAAAAGCAGAGTATTTCTGGTAATGTGAGGCAAGCTTTGAATAACCAACCTGTCTACATAAGACTTAAGGGACTGGTAAGTAAGATGGCACATTCTTGGCTTTGAAACATATATTTTGACTTGATTCCAATGGTCTGCTTTTTCACTTTCTCTCTTGTGAAGAATTGTATGACAGGATCTTTAGACAAAACCCTAGTGCTTTATGCTCCTGTTGAAGAAGTTGGGGATCAACGCCGGCTCCTAAATGCTTGTCGTATCCTAATTTTTCTAACAGCTTTTAACTATTGTGCCTTGAGTTTTTAAAAGTGGAGATCAAACACATGAATTATATTATATTACATGTTTTGCTATAAGCACTTTAACTTGATTAATTCAGATGTTATCATCGATGCATTTGTGAATGCTGGATTTGCTGGAAAAGATGCTAAGTCACGATTGAAGGTAAGTTAAAGAATAGAAAATCTCTCTGATACTAGAATAAAGACAGTGATTGATATAAGATGTATTTAGCTTCTCCTCCTAATGATTTGTTTATGTTTGCAGCTACATGCCACGTTGATGAATGCAAACTACAGAAGGGATAACAGCAAAAAGATGGATACTTTTGATGCAACAGTATTGAAGGATATCAACACTTATGTAATTACTTAGAACTTCAGGTTTAAGTGTGTAATTAACTTTTCTTGTCTTAGGTTTATTAGAGCATCTTCATCGGTGAGTCCTTAGGAAAAAGGGTTGGTAAGGACATTTAAGATTTTTTTTAAAAAAAAAAAAAAAGAAAAAAAAGATAATAATTCGCAGGCTGACATGTGTCCTGAGGACCCACAAATAGTGTAAATATTTGCTAAGAAACGGTCCTTATTTAGAGAATTTAAAGATCAAACCCTTAACTTTTTGTGGGGTCTACCAATTATTTAATTATTTTTTCTCTAAGGATTCTTCTCTAAGCAACACCAATAAAGTTGCTCTTAACGTTGTATATAAGGCACTCTGCTTCTCATCGATATCAACAAGAGAAAACTTTATACACTTGTTCTCTTGACATGGTATCAGAGCATAACCTAAGAGTTTAGGTTTTGCCGTTCCTGATTTCTTTTTTTTCTTTCCCTTGACTTGAGATTTTTTTATCATTCTATCAAACTTCTCCTTTCTTAGATCACACGATGTCAGACAATCCCCTTGGCACTGTGACGCATCAGAGGAAACGAATTGATTCGTGCGATCTATCCTCTGGTGATAATCCCGGAACTATCATCTCTCAACCTCAATTTAAAGGTTCGAATTATGATGAATGGTCCCTCAATATTCGTCTTGCTCTTCGAGCTCGGAAGAAATTCGGTTTCGCCGATGGATCTATCCCGAAACCTGCGGAAAACTCCAACGATCTAGAGGATTGGTGGGCTAATAATGCAATGGCTGTCTCATGGATTAAGCTCACTATTGCTCCAGAATTGAGCAGCACTCTCTCTTATCACGAGATTGCATCTGACGTATGGACTCAATTACAAAAACGATTCTCTCTAAAGAACGGTCAGAAGGTACAACGCCTAAAAACCGAACTGGCTAACTACCATCAACGTGGAACTGAAGTCGAAGCTTATTACGGTAAGCTTACTAAGCTATGAACCAGCCTTGCCGATTTTCAAAAGGCTCAAACCCCTGTCGAGATTGCAAAAGAACGTGAGGAGGACAAGCTACATCAATTTTTAATGGGATTAGACGAATCTGAATTTGGTCCGGTTAAGTCCTCTCTTCTCTCTCGGGATCCTCTGCCTACGATTGATGATGCTTACCAAGTAGTGACCCAAGATGCAGAGTCTAAACAGGCTAGTCGTCTTATGGATGAAAGGCGTGAAGCTGTTAGTTTCGCTGTACAAGCTTCTCCTCATCCGAGAGATCACAAACCTGCAACTTCTCGTGATGAATCTGTCACTTGTTCAAGCTGTGGGTGCCCAGGACACTTGTCTGAGAATTGTTTCCAAAAGATAGGGTATCCATTGTGGTGGGGAGACAGACTACGCTCCAAACCAGGTCCTGTTTCTCACTCACAAACCCGCATACCACCTGCAGATCGTCGTGTACAACCTGCAGCTCGTCTTTATAGTGATCAAGCTCAGGCACATCACGCAAATCTGCTCTCCTCTGTCTCGTCTTCATCTATTACGGATGCTGATCGTGTAGGCATTATTGGACTGAATGATCAGCAATGGAAAACTCTCGTAACACTATTGAATGAACATGAACCAGGCACATTTTCTCGTCTTTCGGGTAAGTTCTTTCTTGAATCTTGGATAATTGATACCGGTGCTTCGAACCACATGACCGGTTCGATTGATTTTCTTTCCGATGTGATTGATATGGATCCGGTTTACATAAAGATGCCTGATGGTCGTCTTACAACCGCGATGAAATGCGGTTCTGTTTCTCTTGGATCACATCTACATTTCCAAGATGTTTTCTTTGTTGATGGATTAAGCTGTCACTTGATCTCTGTCTCGCAACTAACTCGTGACATTGGCTGTATATTCCAGATAACTGATCGTCTCTGTGTTATTCAGGACCGCATCACTCAGATGCTGATTGGAGCGGGTAAATTGCATATCGGACTGTATTTTTGTAGAAGTGTTGCTGTTGCTGCATCAGTTCACACTTTGGTTGTTGTCTCTCCTATGTTGCTGCATAGTCGGTTGGGCCATCCGTCATCAACAACAATGAAGCTTCTTCAAAAATCAGTCTCTGCTTCTACTATTTCTTTTGATTCTACAAGTCGTGACGTTTGTATTCGTTCCAATCATTGCTGTGATTCTTTTCCTTTAAGTAATACAAAGACATCTTGGATTTTTGAATTGGTTCATTGCGATTTATGGGGTCCGTATCGGACAACGGCATTATGTGGTGCCCATTATTTCCTTACTGTTCTTGATGATTACTCTCGGGCTTTGTGGATTTACCTTTTACCAAATAAGACTCAAACAACACCTACTTTGCAATCATTCATTAATCTAGTTGAAAGACAATTTGAGACAAACGTAAAGCGTATAAGAAGTGATAATGGATCAGAATTTCTAATTTTGAGTACTTATTTTCGGACCAAAGGTATTCTACACGAGACTTCATGTGTTGGGACGCCACAACAAAATGGCCGTGTTGAAAGAAAACATCGCCATATACTTAACGTTGCGCGAGCACTTCGTTTTGAAGCGCATCTCCCTATAGAGTTTTGGAGTAATTGCGTATTGACTGCTGGTTATCTAATAAACCGTGCTCCCATTGCTCTTTTAAAAGGCAAGACACCTTTTGAACTACTTTACAACCGCCAACCACCACTCACTCATCTTCGCGTTTTCGGTTGTTTATGCTATGTGCATAATCAGAATCATCGCGACGATAAATTCGAAACACGGAGTAATCGATCAATATTCTTGAGATATCCATATGGGAAGAAGGGCTGGAAGGTTTATAATCTTGAAACCAAACTCATTACGGTTTCTAGAGATGTTCATTTCATGGAATCTGTTTTTCCTTATGAACACTTAACCGATAGTCAAGCCCCTGTTTCTACTACTTTCATGAATCAACCTGCATTATTTAATGATGATAATGAATTCTCTTTGCCTCATACACCGCAGGTCATTCCTTTAAGTGACAGCTCCAGTTTTGATTTGCAAGTCCCTGCAATTTCTTTAGAGGACAATTCTGTTTCAGGTTCACACAGATCTCTCTCTAATTTAGCAACACCTGTAATGTCTGCAGAACCTGAATCATCTGCTCAGGTACCTACAGCAGCTGCATCATCTGCTCCTTTGCGTACAGCTGCTGAATCCTCTGCTCCGGTGCAACCTGAGCCGCTACGCCGCAGTTCTCGACACACACAACAACCTGCCAAGCTCCGTGATTATGTAACGAATACCACACATCTTGCCAATGATTCTGGTTTTGTTGACTCTTCTTGGTATCCACTATCTGCCTATGTGGATAACTCTAGGTTCTCTGCATCACACTGCGCTAATCCGGTATTCCATGAACGAACTAAACACATCGAATCCGATTTTCACTTTATTCGTGATGAAATAGTTCGTGGTATCATCGCTCCGGCTCACACGTCCACTACAACTCAGCTCGCCGACATATTCACTAAAGCATTAAGACGACGCGAGTTTGACACTTTCAAGCTCAAGCTAGGTATTTGTGATCTTCATACTCCACCTTGAGGGGGGTATTGAAGGATATCAACACTTATGTAATTACTTAGAACTTCAGGTTTAAGTGTGTAATTAACTTTTCTTGTCTTAGGTTTATTAACGTTGTATATAAGGCACTCTGCCTCTCATCGATATCAACAAGAGAAAACTTTATACACTTGTTCTCTTGACAAACAGAGATACACAAAGAGTTTGGGAAAAAGAATTGGGGAGAATATTTAATCAGAGAAGCTCATATCTCAAAACGGTTTTTGTATGATCCTTCAAGCGGCTACTTCCATTGTTGTGGTTCACTATCATTTCCACATAAGTGACACTGACAACTGATGGATTCTCTGTCAAATCTTTGATCATTGATAATGTCTATATGTAAAACTGCTTTTATATATTTGTGTGTATGTAATCACAACTGGTTCATGTGGTTTATGTTTCAAGATTGAACATATAGTGTCGTAATTTACACATTATAAAGTAAAGAAAACAACTTTACTGCGCACATTGAGCAAAGCGTCCTCTTCTAGACTCCAGCTACAAAAAATTAAGGGTTATGACATTCAATTGTAATAGTATCTGGTACAAAATATAATTTAGTGGAAATAATGTGGTCAGTAGTGAATATTAAAAAATATAGTCGGAAGAAAATATATCTTACGGCTGATCACCGGAAGAGGAGAGGAAGAGGGAAGACATGTCAGCTTGCAAGAATCTCTTTAGGTTCGTTTTCTCTTCTATGTTCTTTCATTTTGTATCTGAAATATCGCAAGTCCCATAAAAATTGACTCTTCCTTCTAAATCAATAATCAAATATCAATTCACCCAAAACCTAAATTTTAAGTTTTTTTTCCTCTTCTAGTGTTAGGCTTTGCAAGTTATTCTCTTCCACTTTTTATTTACGCACGTTGTAAACCCAACTCAATGAACTACGATCAGACTTGATCTCCGTTTCAGAGGTACGTAGACAACTCTGTTTAGGGAGTTCAACTATATTTATCAATTAACCTACAAATTGGCACCCACTATCTTTCGCTTATTAATTTTTCTCTAAAAATAGGGGAGATGTATCTGTCATTTACACTCTGACCCAGCCCGCCCTCTTTTTCTTATTAATTAGTCTCTAAAAATTGTATTCGTCTTTTACACTCCGACCCAGCCCGCCTTCTTTCTCCTATTAAATTTTCTCAAAAATGGGGGAGATGTATTTGTCTTTTACATTCCGACCCAGCCCGCCCTCTTTCCCTTATTAATTTTTCTCAAAAAATGGGGGAGATGTATTCGTCATTAACACTCCGACCTAGCCCGCGCCCTCTCCCTTCTTAATTTTTCTCAAAACATAGGGGAGACGTATTCGTCCTTTACACTCTGACCCAGCCCGCCCTCCTTCCCCTATAATTTTTTTACAAATAATGAGGGAGATATCTTCGTCCTTTACTGCCCGCCCCAATCGGGGGCTCCTTGTCAACCAACAAGCCAATCCCGGAATAAGACGACTCCGACCATGCACCCCAACCCACGCAACGGATCAACTGGGAAATTCTGACTCCCACAACCACCCACAATGTTTTTAATCTCTTCCGTCTGCTCTATTTACCAATATTCAGACGAAATCGAGGGGAGAATACTACACCCTACCCAACACGTCCTTTAAACCGGTAAAACCATCCAAACTCTTAATTACTTTTTCTCCGTAATATAACACTCAAAATGCAAACAATTAACCACGCATATTACATTGTATGACTTGGCCAGTCATACAATACATCGCACACCCCCAGTGGATATTAGCCTTAGAAACCTGCAGCAAGGTGTAAGCGCTAAAGCCGAGCCCTGTCTTGCAATAATACATTAAAATGTATGACAAACATCTTTACCGACTAAAACGTCTATCATTCATTTGACATTTGATCTATCGAATAAGCATGTCACTGTATGAGAATAAACTCGATGCCAAATGTTCAAGTCTTTTCTAAGTAACAATCTAAGATATCACTTAAGAAAACATGATAACACCTAAGTAAAGCTCAAACCCGGCTCTGCCCAAAAGAAATTTACGCAAGCAACATGCGAAAAGCAAACTTCAAACATCCAACATAAACAAAGACGTAAACCCAAATATTCATACTAATTAAAAAAACTTAAGTCTCAGGTAAAAGCCTCCATGCAATCAAGTTCGAAGATAATTAAAAAGATTGAGTGAAAGCCTCCCGAGGCAGCCATGTTCAAACTCAAACAAACTTTAAAAGAAAATTAAAGAACAAGGAAAGAAGCAGTCATTGCGACCCAGCTGGATTATCATCATTACCCTTGAGGCTTCTTTCGTCGCCACAGTTGTAATTTCCCCTATGCGGAATGCAACCTCTACGGCTTTGTCCAACACTCCACTTGTGTTTACATCAGCCCCCTCAGCAGCATCACTACCCACAGTTCCCTCAACTGGAACTCCCTCCTTCTCTGCATCAACAACAACCTCCTCAACTGGATTATGAATTCGGAGGTTAGAACCATAAGGATTAATAACGTCGACCAAGTTCAGTTTAGGAGTTTCACCAGGTTGATCACTCAGGTCAGATCCAGTCGGCGATGCCACCCAGTCTTTCTTGAAATTTAGTTCTTTGAAGTCTAGCATTTCCAGCTCCTTGGCAAAGGTCACATGGTCCGCCTCCAGCTCTTTCTTCTTTGACTCCAACGTGGATTCCCCCTGGAGCAAGATGTTGATCAACTCCAGGTTCCCTTTAATCTGTTCCACATATACTAGTTTTTTCTTGATAAACCCGCTCGTTTACTACCTTTCCTTTTACACAGTCTATTCTCCTTGCGAATCTTTCATTCAGTTCATTCTCTTTATCTTTCACCTTTTGTGCAACATGTTCATCCACCTCCTCAAAGATAGCCACCAACTCCTTGGCCGTGCTTCCCACCTCATCCCTTAACTTCTTTTCTGGTTTATCATAACATATCACTTCTTCATTCATCCTCTCAGCATCCCTCCTCCTCAGGTTCTCGAGCTCCGCAATTTCAGCCTTCAGTTTGCCACTCTATTTGGTCAGCGTCTCCACTCTGCCCACAACAGCCTTCAGATCAAAAATAGCTTTGTTAGCCCGAGCTGTTGCATCAGCAAACAGCTCAGTACCTGGGTTCTTCTTTGCTCTCCTGAGCTCGTCATCCAAGCATCCCACCAAGCGGTTCGCTAAAGCTGCACTATGTGCATAACAAGATATTTCAGTTAAATCAAAGACTGATTCAAGCACAACAAGAGTAACATGTAGACACCCATACCTCACTGTGGAAGCGAGCCCACTCAGCATATTCCCTTTGCACCGAGAGCGACATGTGGTCATACACCTTGGGTCCGCCTAACTGGAGCTTGGACATCAATTTAGCACAAAAATCTCCCTCCTCAACAATAGAGGACTGGTGTGGCCAAGTAAGACTGAAGGAAAAACCACCAAAGTCATGAGCCCCAACTAGTGATGACTCCTGAACACGAGCTATCTTTTTCGCTGGGGCCTCCAGGTGGCGGGAGCTACGATGAGTTGGAGGAGGTCGAGATACATTCCTCCTAGAAATTACAACCTTTTCCCGACGAGAATCACCGATTGACGATTCAAAAACTTCAATCGTATCTACATCCATCGGAACATGATCCTTAGGCGTCTGCACCTCCTGCGCAGCCCCTGGGATCACTGAGCTAGATATGCACTAGGAACTCTTGATCTTACGTACTTCGCGGTAGGGCTTCGGATTCTTCATTGCGATGGATGGACTCAAAGACGGGGTATCTGCAGAAGACCATCTGGTAAATCACAAAGAACTAAAACCAAAACGCAAATCAATTCGAATTCTTACTTGAAGACGATTTGGATAGTGGCGCTAATGGAAGCCAACTACGAGAGACTCTCTCTCCGTCAAACGTACTCCTGTTGTTCAATCTGTTGTTTTCCAAAAGGTCTCTGTCCCTCAAGAACCAAATGCGGAACTGAAAGGTAAACACGAGACAGATGGGTTAGCACACATAAAACCACACAAATTTGGAAATGGCGACTTAATATCAATCTTGAGCAAATCAATGAAAGGGGAATGGGCTAAAATTAAAGCTCGATCATACCAATTTCCCTAGTACACCAAGTCTGCAAGTCATCAGGACCCTTGGTCCCGAAGGATAAATTATTAACTTATAAAAAGAAGTAGAATCGATCCCAATCGTTTTCATCTTTGGGCGTCTTCCCTGTTGTAAATCCCTGATTAGGCTTATTTTCAAGATACCACAAACCGCCCTTTGGACCCCTTTTGACGTGGGTGACTTCCTCCAGCATGTCACATCCCAGTTCGAATCCATTCTCTCGCGCTTGTATCATCAAGAAAATTGCATGCCGAATCCCCTTAGGCATCAGTTGGCTCAAGGCCATTCCCCGACGACGCGCATATCAGACCAACAACTCAAAGACTGGAAAAAAAAACCACATGTCTTGAAAAAAACTCGTAAACTGTAACAAACCCAGGCGGAGGACAGTCGGGAAATTTCCCAGTATGAGAAACCTGATGTCAGAAGGAAAATTGAATTGATCCAAAATCAACATCATAGACGCGATAGTTGATAGAGAGTCAGAGAAAGTCATAATCCTTGGAGCTGCAACCGCCCTGGATCTCGTATTAGAGACCTCAAGAGTCCTAATGTTGGCTTTGGCCATGACAGGAGACGAAGAACTCCTGCTCTGGGAGCGAAGTGCGAGTTGTTTTGATATAATGAATAAGTCGAGACGGAAGAGAAATTAAAGAGGATGAAGAAGGTATGAAGAAAATCCAGGAAGATTGAAGGAAATCCGAACGGGTGGAGATAGAATTTTGGGGAAGAAATTGAAAATCCTAATAGAAATTAAAGGGATGAGACACGAAAAGAATTTTACCTTATCATGACTTGGAGAGAGAGAGAGAGAGATGTGGCGGTTGAAAGTAAAGTGGAGAGAAGCAGTTCCTGGCATTTAAAGAGGAGAGAGGCAAAAATAACTATCTCGGGAGTGGGAAGTAACTTTTGTAGGAGTAATGATGACCGACCTTACATATATTTTTGAATTTCAAAATAAACGAGATAATCTCGAATAAAATAAAGAATCTTAGGGACTATTGGGATTTATACTATTTATCTTATTTTGACATGCACGAGGATATACAAGTCGAAAGCTTGTTGAGAGCTGACCACCTCATCCGTCGAAGGTCACCCAACTTGCTAAGCTCGTAGGGAGACCTGGGGGCTAATCGTTGGTGTCAAAACTCCCCTCAGCAGGATTTCACCCTAACTAGTACCATCTCCTGGGTCGATTCAGTACGCGTTGAGTACAGAAGGACTGGTTGAGAGAGCTACCTACCTAAGTACATCAAAAAGACAATTGAATACTAGTGTGTAGTCGAACCGAGGTGGATATAGGCGCAGCTCGACCACATAGTGACCAAGTCCAGGCGGTTCCGGATACTTAGGGATACGCTGAGATACTAGGAAAATAGAAGTGGAAACTAACCGAGATGATCATAACAAAATGGCGAGAAGTTAGGAAGCCCGAGCTATATTGGAATATTATAAAAGGAAGAAAAAGAGGAAAAGGGGGATTTTTTGGCAAACTTTCAAAAGACATTCAGATAATCATTTTGTAACTTAAATTTTAGGTGCGCTCATCTTGATTCAAATTTTTTTTTTTTTTTTTATAAGTTCGTGTTATGTATTTTCCTTATTAAACGAGAATCATCGAAATTCTCATTAAGATTAAGTTAGTAAATTAGTTTTGTGTATTCCGACGTCCACATATAAATTGACTTTAAAATCTAAAAGATATGTTTACCAATCAAACAAATAGTTAATATTCAATTTAATTATTTTGGAAGCTTTTAGTTGACACTCTCTCTAAAACTCTCTTCCTTCTCTCTACCATTGTTTAAATGCAATTTCTATCTTTCCAACTCTTTTGTCGCTAGTGTTGGGTCTAGTGCCAGAGGCGAGCGCTTTTATATATATATATATATATATATATATATATATCGATTATTATCTTAGTTTTTATCACTGTTTTGCTTCCTCAATCTCTTTTGATCCATTGATTACGAGATCATCTTTGATGCTATTCATGCTCTCCAGCTCATGAAACTCTTTTGAGATCTAGTGACCATTGTGCTTGCATACATTAGTACAGTACATCTGAATCGGACTAAGGCCAAAATTTATAATTTTTATACTCTATAAATAGACACTTGTTTTTTTATCAAAAAAATAAAATTCTCTATTATTCTTCCATGAAATCATTCTCCTAATGTTTAAACACTGGTATGGTATTTTTGTATATACTGCTAATCCATCTAACGATATTGATCATACAATTTGTGTACGGCGTCATGATCTCGTGTACATGTCATTGTACATAGACTATATTATCATTGTGTACACTAGATAATCAACATTGTGTAAGATGTACACATATTGTGTAATAAATTGTGTACACAAACTGTATGATCATTGTGTACACATACTACATGATTATTGTATACACGAACATTGTGTACACGATGTTGTACGCAAACTGTATTATCATTGTGTATATCTGACACTTAGTATCGTATATATATGACAATTAGTATCGTGTACACACGCATCATGTACATGACGATGTACACAGACTGCAAGATACACAATATTGTACTACATAATTATTATGTACATCGGATAATTATCATCATGTACACACGCATCATGTACACAGATGTTATGAAATGTGTGTTTTGTTTTGAGTCCAAATAAGAAGAAAAAATGTCTATTTATAGAATAAAATAAATTATAATTGATATTATTGTGAAAATAACATATTTGGTACAAATCTTATAGTATATACCATAATTGCTGATGTTTATAGAAACTACCACAAAACCATTATTTGTGATATGTGAATAACGAAAGTATCCCTTGCACCAGTGAAGTGGGCGGCAAGTTATAACATTATAGATGGAGTGCGATTAATTAATGTTAATTAATGCCATTCAAGTATGAAAAGATGGGTCTCTTTACACATTGTGTAATTAGCTTTAGAAGGAAGCTTGTAATCAATATGGCATTGAGGTTCTTTGTGAAGGTTGAGTGGTTGCCACAAAGATGAGGATTTGGCAGGTAAAGTTATTAAATTTTGTTATGTTTCTTTATGTTTTTTCAGATTCTTAACTTCCATTCAATGCTGGACTTCGAGTTCATTTATTAGAGGGTGTTATGTTCATGGACAAAATATTGATGTTGTGTGGACTGTTATATGCGTATGTGCTATGAAATGGATGAAACTCTAATGATAATAGTTGGTGATTGGGAGTGGTTATATTATGGAAGTTGACATTTTTTTGTTGCTATATATATATATATATATATATATATATATATGCGAAAGTGGACAACTAATTATATCCGCAGGTGGACAAGCGAGTCACATTGTTAGAGGTGTGTATGGACGAGTCAATGGACATGATGACAGTGACTCAGTGAGTATGGAAGATTTGAAGGAAGAAGAACTTGTTGATAAGAGTGTGGACACATTGTGTTGGCAAAGATTATTTATATGGGCCCTTTATGGACAATGTTGGTGGACAAGAGTGTACAAATGGATCATATATAATAGACATAGTTAATCAGAGCGGTGGAAAAAATAGTGTGAACAATGGTGGACATGAAGAATATGCGAGGGAGAGTGGTGGACAATTTAATTTGTAAGATGTTAGTATGTAGACAAGAAGTTATATTGTGTGGATAGGAAACTCCGTTGTGTGATATAACTGGTCCACCGGGTAATGAATACTTGTTGTTTATTAATTTTGAACCTTTAATAAGAAATAGACAGGAAGCTATGTTGTATAATAAAACTGGACCATCGTGCAGTGGATAATTGTTGTATATAAGTACCATACATTTATTAAGAAATGGACAACAAACTATAGAGTCGGGTGAGTCTTCTAACACGTAAATTATGTATTATAAAATGAATCGATTTTGGCCTCTCTTTTTGTTAATGTATTTCTACATGCAAAATATAATTGAATTTCATCCACGAACCTTCCTTTCTACGTGAAAAGTGGGACAAATTTATTATGTGATGGACAACTTTTGTTAAGATTTGTTTGTGTGCTTTGTTTGTATGCTTTTAAAATATGCAAATGCATAAAAAGGTGTGTTGTAAACATTTCGTTTTATTGTGACCAATATATTATGAAATTATGTGTTGTAAAATGAATCAATATTATCATTAATGATATTTTTGGTCATCTATGATTTTTTGTCTACATTTAGCCGTCCACGACCCTTTTTTTGTCTACATTTTATCGTCCACGGATAAGTTGTCAACGGACCTTCATCGTTTTACTTTGCATGAAAAATAGTTACATGATGGACATAATGTGCATAGTCATGTAAAATCACATAGTAAATACATCGTTTTTATGTTAATTTGTGTGGCCATGTTAAAAATAAAACATTTTTAAAAGTTACATAATAGTTGTAATAGCCAATATTTTTGTAGAACCCAACCTTCATAGATATCATTTCCCAACAAAACAACAAAAAATAAACATTTATCACTAGAGTAGGTACCAGATGTACTCCTCATAAATATCAATTGCATAGTAGACGCGCAAATTGTCCACCATCTCTTCCATCGCAGTGGACATGTTTTGCACTGGGACATCTTCGTTATTACTAGTGCACATATAAATCATAGACTAGCTAGATAAAAAAGTGGACAATTATTGGGCGTGTAGAAAAAAGTATGCAACAATATAGTTACACTAGTGTCCATGTAACTTACATTATCAATGGACAACTTGGTAGTTACGAGTTCGTTCACGAGACCTTCTGTGGACATAACCCCAACTTACAAAAATTAGAATGAAGAACAAACTTTAAAAGGACACAACAAAAGTATAAACGAAAAATATGAAAATTGCTTTGTTGGAAAGCAGAGAACCCGTCTCCCTAATGATTTTATAAAAAAGGCTTCATCCGAGAGGTCTTGATCCTCCTATCGATTCTAGAGCCACCCTCAACGATGGAAAGCTCAAACATGTTATTGGAGCTCGTGTAGAGCTTGTTTGGCACCATGAGATATGTCATTCGAGCTTCAATAATCACAATTATCGTTTTATTCGCCATATTAAATGGAATATTTTTGTCGGTGTATATGCTTCGATGAAAAGAATAGAAGAAGGAGAGTTTTTTTGGGGATTAAAAGCGATGCAAAAGAATGAACAAATGGAAAGATAAGAGGAGTTACTTGGAAAAGAGGTGTAGAAAGATGACATAAATGTCATTTCTGAAATGGTCAATATAGTATTTCTTGCAACATCTAAATAATATGGTATTTTCTATAAAATGTACACAAAATATGGTATTTTCCATTGATGATAAGAAGATTAATTCTTCTCTTTGTGTTGAGTTTTTACACATTTATCAACGTAAGTCAATGCACTTTTTCTGTACTCATTCTTTTGAGGACAAAATAGATACTTCTCAATCCACAAATATACCAAAAATAAAAAGTCCCTAAAATGCAAATAATTTAGAAAATAATCTACGTTAATGCAATTTTTCTATATAAAACCATTTATTTGTATAGATATGAGTGTCCAAATTTGTAAAGCATGAATTATCTTCGAGTCCTAGCTTTGTTTAATTCCATCCCAAGTGTATGGCCTAAGCTTTTATTGATAATAACGATGAGGATAACAAGGAAACGCTTCCTCATATTATATATTATATATATAGAGGTGGCTAATACAAAGTATATTACACAATAGGGATTTACAGAGAGTTATATATGAAGCTATACAGAACCTAATACATCATAAAAGGAATATAGTGAATATGGAAACATAGATACATTGTGATATAATTGATATGCTAATATGTCCCCTCAAGATGGACTACACTTTCTGAGACCAATCTTGTTGATTAGAAGATGGAACTTGCTTCGAGACAGAGGCTTGGTAAGCGGATCAGCAAGTTGATCATTAGTGGAGATGTGGGATACGCGGAGACGACCTGTTTGAATAAGATCCCGTATACAGTGATAGTCAACCGAGACATGCTTCATCTTGGAGTGAAAAACCGGATTTGCGGAGAGATAAGTTGCGCCAACGTTATCACAGTAAATGACGATCGGTAAGGTTAAAGGAAGTTGTAGTTCATTGAAGAGAGAGTGAATCCATTGTACCTCGGTAGCAGTGTTGGAGACAGCTATATACTCAGCTTCGGTTGAAGACCGAGCTACACTCTTTTGCTTCTTTGATGACCAAGAAATCAGGTGGCGACCATTATAGATAAGAGATGCACCTGTTGAGAAGCGATCATCAACGTCACCTGCCCAATCGGCATCCGAGAAGGCATGAAGTCGTGGTGTGTTGTTTGCTGCGTAATAAAGGCCTCGCGTTGTGGTTCCACAGAGATAACGAAGTACTTGTTTGGCAGCATTCCAGTGTTCAAGTGTCGGTTTATGCATATATTGACTTAGCTTGTTGACCGCAAAAGAGAGGTCCGATCTCGTGAGAAGAAGGTACTGCAAACTGCCAATGATCATGCGATACTCATTAGGATTATCAATAAGTGTACCTTTGATTGAGAGTGCAACATTCTCAGGTAGAGGAGTGGAGACTGGTTTAGCGGTGAGCCTGTTAGTGCGACATAGTAAATCATTGATGTACTTGGTTTGTGTAAGAAGAAAACCAGATGGTGTGCGAGATGCTTCAATACCAAGAAAGTAGGAAAGAGCCCCTAAGTCCTTTAGCGAGAAACGAGCACTTAGCTGATCAATAACCCATTGAACATGCGTGGAAGAGCTGCCGGTTATGACGATGTCATCGACATAGACAAACAGAATAATAATGAGACTGCCTTTGATGAAGACAAAAAGAGATGTGTCGGCATGAAAATTCACAAAACCCGAGAGGAGAAGAAATCGCCTAATAGCATTATACCAAGCTCGAGGAGCTTGCTTAAGTCTGTAAAGGGCTTTCTTCAATTTACAGACATAATGCGGACAATCTTTGTCAATGAAACCCGGTGGTTGTTCCATGTAAACATCTTCAAGTAGTGGACCTTGAAGGAAAGCATTGTTGATATCAAGTTGACGAAGAGGCCAACCATTAGAGATAGCATGACTAAGAGCTAACCAAATTGTAGTAGGCTTGACAACAGGACTGAAAGTCTCAAAGTAGTCAATGTCGGGACGTTGGTGGAAGCCCTTAGCGACTAATCGAGCTTTGTAGCGATAAATTTGACCAGAGGGAAGTAGCTTTAAGCGAAAAACCCAGCGACAACCAACAACATTGGGAGCAGTTTCTGGTGGTACAAGGTCCCATGTGTTGTTGCGGATGCATGAATTGAATTCCTCGGACATTGCAGATCGCCACTGTTCATGTTTGAGTGCTTGTAAATAAGTTGATGGCTCAGACGAGAGTGATAAAGCTGCAACCAAAGACAGTTTGTTAATGGGCTTGGCAATACTATTCTTTGACCGAGTGGTCATACGATGCACATTAACAGGTGCAGGTTGTTCTTTTATCACAACAACAGTAGGTTCTACACCAGTATGGTGCGATGATGAGGAAGAACCAGGAGCCGTGTTGGGTGGAGATGTTGAGGCTGATGAAGGCTCGTGTGCAGGTGATGGTTGAGGTGAGACGGATTGGTGATGATCAGTCATAGTCGGTGGCGAGAGATGTTGCTGTTGATCTGACCTTGACGAAGAGGATGAAGAACTGAAGACGGGGTGTGAGGCACTAGAGGTGTATGCAGTGGCCGCAGAGAGGAAAAGAGATTAATAGATTGAGAAGAGGAGTTGGAAACAGGGGCAGATTCAGAGACTGGAGATATGAGAGTCTGATAAGGAAAGGCATGTTCAAAAAATTGAACATGTCTTAAGACAAAAAGACGAGTGGTTGTCGGATCAAAACAAGAATAACCACTTTGAGAGGGTGAATAACCCATGAAAATATAGGGTTTAGAGCGAGGTTGGAGTTTATTTGTGGTGTATGGGCGAAGGCAAAGATAGCACAAGCATCCGAAGATGCAAAGTTTTGTTAGATTGGGTGAGGTATTAAACAGAGACTCAAAAGGTGATTGATATTACTAAGATTTAATGCATTTTAGTGGGCATTTATGCCTGCTAAACTTGTATTATCTGAGCTCTTTCTTTGTAAAATTGGAACTTTCTAAGACTTTCAGGTGTTCGGGTCAATTTGGATCAAATGTGCTGAATTGCTATATAATTGGATGGAATCTGACTAAATGAAGAATTGAAGAACTGATCTGATCTCAANGAACCGATCTGATCTCAAATTGATGAAACTGAAGAATTAAAGTCAAGATGACTTCAGACCGATCGGTCCACCCTTGGACCGATCAGTCTGAATATCCAAAGTAACAGAAACTTTGGACCGACCGATCTAGATCTGGACCGATCAGTCCATAATGGTCCGGAGAAGACAGACTGATCGATCTGAGCCTGGACCGATCGGCCCATCGAGCCTGCGAGATTTTAAGATTATTTCCATTTTTATAGAAAAGTCCTCAACTTATCCCACTTTTTCCTAATTCTGTTTTTATTATTCTAAACTATAAAAGCCTGTTGGCTTAGGTTATTTTAGTTTACCTTTTACTTTTGCAAACTTTTTGAGAGCTTTTACTGGGAGAATGAATTCCTGAACCTGTATTTGGAGAAGAAATTCTGAACCCAGTTTTTATATATCTAATCTATTTTAATTTCAATTATGTGTTCTTCTTTGATCTTGATTTGTTATTGCTTTTCAATGTCTGAGTAGTTCGCTAGTTAGATTTAGGGTTTCCTAGGGAAACCATGTTTGAATGTTAGGTTAATACTGTAGGATTGAATTTGTTAGGTTCTTAGTCTAAANNNTCATTGATAATAGGTTAATAAATACAAAGAGATTTGATTTAGAAACCTGGCCTAATTTAGATGAATAAGTGTTATTGGATGCGAGAGTATTGTTTTTATGCTTATGGACAATTGAATATGTGTTTTAATACATGATCGAATCGTTTTAAAGACGGCGAGAGTTTGTCTCTGACGA